>CM039140.1:21936028-22192997 GCA_022036555.1 Microstegium vimineum
ATCCAAGGCAATAAAAAAAATTTCAAATGAGAGTATCATGTGATACTTTACTATTACTGTTATATTTGTTCTACTCATGTATATACACATATTCCACTTGTCAGTATACATATATACTACTGGCCTTCTAAGTGTGTACCCACATATACTCCTACTTTACAAGAGTGTACGTACTGTATACCTGTTTAGAGTATGCAGGTAGCTACACCTGGCATTAGAAGAAAAAAAATCACCCGCTCCTTGACTTGACTTAATACTTAATGCGTATCTCTTTGAGTAAAGATTATTTGTAAACAGATGCCAGAAGTGGGTTCAACGGATGCCATCGCCAATCCACCAGATTCGAGATAGGAGGCAGGGCGACGGGTTATTCATTGGCTCTGCCGCTGAAGGGAGGGGGAACATCAAGAACTGGATGGGGAGGGGGGAGGGGGCTGCGCACCCTGAGAGGTCGGAGGCAAACCTAACGTGGCCAGCCCGCTGAGGCGGCGAAGCATCACGGGCGCCCCGCGGGGGAAGGGAGGTTGGAGGGGAGCTGGAGGCCGGCTCGGACGGCGCTCGGTAGGCCGGAAGCGCACTGCTGCCGCTCCTCCGCGCTGAGCGCCGAATCGCTACCATAGGGCGCGCGGCGCCTGCCGGGGATGACATGCACGGGAGGCCAGGAGGATGCGGACTCGCCGGACGGTGGCGGAAGGATTGGCCGCGAGCCCGCGGCCTTACTGCAATTGGACGAAGCACCGAGGACAGTGAAGAGTCAGGAGAGTGCGCCGTGGACCCGCGTATGAAGGTGTCAGTAGTGATGAAAACGATCTGAAACTTTGACACTCACATTGGGCCATACCAATTTATTAAATAGACTTTTCAGTTTAAGTTCAATATAAGTAAAACTCTATAAGCATATAATAATAGTGCTTCCTCCGTCTTAAATTACAAGACCTTCCAAGATTCTTGAAGAGTCGACCAATAATTATAGAGAAAATTATAAACATTTATGATGTCAAATAGACATATTATAAAAATATAGTTGATAATGAATCTAATCATACTTAGTTGACATCACAAATATTATTACATTGTTATAAAAGTTTGGTCAAAGTTAAGATAATTTGACTCTTCAAAATTATTGGGATGTCTTATAATTTGAAACAGAGAGAGTATCATATTGATTTTCTAACAGAATAAAATTATCGCTACCTCTTATAAAATAACGAGTACACTGCCCAATTGAGTTCTCATTATCCTGTCGTCAGAACCAAATTATTATAACTTTTTGCCCTCTTTTCCAAGTCCATGTTGTTCATCCGTTAAACCGATGACTCAGGATGGCGCACTAGGCTCCTCAGCCGATGTAGGGTAACCTGACGATGTTTTTGTCATGATGGGTCTCTCCGCACAATAGCTTCAGCGGTTTCTTTGCTAGTTTATCGGGAAACTAGGCAGTTCTTCATCACGTAAGCATGTTGGTTATCCTTTGATGGTTTGTCTGTAAATCTCTCTGTTCTTCACAACGTAAGTGTGACATCCTCGCTGCGTTTTTTGGTCTATTGCAGTCTGGGTGTCTAAAGCTTTACTGGTGTGTGGTGTAGATCGTATTTGGTGTCAACACACTTTTTGACGACTCCATTAGGGAAGAATTTGCTACGACTCTACTTAATAGACGAATCTTCTTGCCCTGGCCCTACTCTTTATTGATTTATCTTCTTGTGCTAGACATCACCGTTGCAAAGGCCGATCACATCTAGCTTTGATCCTTTTTTTTATCTCGCTTACTATTTTGCAACATGTTGTGCTTGCTATTGGAAAATTCAGTAAAGCGGTCAAGTTATAAATCATGGAATACTATGATGCTACATCACAAAACTACTACAATCACCCGGAGATACAACTTGTAAATGCATCTTATGGCTCTAATAATTATTTTGCAAGTTATATGAACTCGCGTGTTGATGTTGTTAGTTATAATCATACTAGATATGTTGCATCAGCTAATACTTTTCTTAATGCTCCTCATCATATGTACCATAATTATGAACATTATGGTCAAAAGCCAATGTCTGTTTTAAATTGTTCAAGTTTTTACGATACTAACAACATATAACATGTAAATACTTACGAGAGAATTATGTATTTGGCATTGAAATAAATGGCTCTTCCATATAATGCATTGGAATTTTTGAACTTTCTTATTTAGCACCAATATGAAAAAAAAATTTAGAGGTTGTTTGGATCCCTTCATTTAGAGGAATTGGAATCTACTTTATAAATTAAGCTATTTGGTTTGGAATTTGACATTCCACCACTTTCCAAAGTTCATAATTAAGTCTATCTCAAACTCATAGAGTGAGAGATGAAAATTGATTCTATAGATCAACATTCTATATTTCTATTTACAGCTTATAACATGTTGTTCAAACTCCCTCTCCTACGATAGAAATACAACAAATAAGTATGTCTCTCATATAGTGAACAATAATATACAATTATAATCCATATACAATCATATTAGCTTAACTAATATGCCTCTAAATTATAATTATTAAAATGAATTCAATTCCAGGGATGCAAACGGGGCCTACAAAAAATTCTTTTTAAAACGATATTGCCGTCCATTTTAGTCATCCATCCCTTAGTTGACCTTCTTGAACATATTAGTTTTTCTTCAGAAATACAAATGCCCCTGTTTCATTTAGCGCATAGCTCTTCTGCTCGACGTGGCAGACACCATCCCCCATTCTCCCCCTTGGTTTTTCTATGAGAAAAAAAATCAAAACCCTAGATGGACATCGGAGGAGATGAGGATGGGGCGGAGGAGCCTTGGGTCGTTGGTTCCTAGGATATGTCAGCCGAGCTCGCGCATGTGGTGACAGATCCAGGTGCGTGTCTGTAAGGATGAAAACGGATCGGATACGAACGGATATCGCTGATATTGTATTTGTTTTTATATTTCTCTTTGGATTCGGATTCGAATACGAATAGTATCAGAAATGTCGGATAGGATACGATTAGATATCGACATCATAAATATACTTATTTTAATATTCGGATACGGTATCGGATGTTAATCTTCGGACTCGGATACGGACAGGTCTAAACTCCTCTAAACGAATTCGGTCGGATGGACGGTCGAATAAATATCTGTACCGTTTTCATCCCTACGTGTCTGGCAGTGGACGTGGCGGCAGTGCAGGCTCATCGGTCACCGCTGGTCCCCATGACGTGGCGTGGGGGCACGGTGCTGGTTGCAGGCCATAGTGCGGCTGACGCGGTGGGCCAGTGTTGCCGGGTGCCTCCCCAAACGGGTCGGGCGGCTCCTCACACACATGTCGTGGGACGGCCTCCCCCGGCAGCGGTCTTATGGCAGTCCCAGTGGTTGAAATTATTTACGGTTTCTATAACAGTCATGTCAACAAGAAATTATCTATAGAAACTATCTTCCCCAATGCAGCAATATTCGTGTAATAAATGTTACTCCCTCCATCTTAAATTGTAATTCATTCCAAGAATCTTGGAGAGTCAAAGTTTATAAAGTTTGATCAAATTTATATAATATGATAATAACATATTTGATATCAACTAAGTATCATTAGATTCTTTATTAGTTATATTTTCATACTATAGCTATTTGATGTCATAAATCTTTATGTTTCTCTCTATAATCTTTGGTCAAACTTAAATTGTTCTACAAGATTCTTAGAATGACTTATAATTTAGAATAGAGGGGGTATTGTTTTTTTCTCTCTCCCTGCCACATCTTACTCTTGACGGTCTCTTCTTCCTCAAGAACAAGCTCAAGAAGAGGACACGTGAGAGGTGTAGTGGATGCCCGCAAACCAAGGGGCCGGCCAACCGGCCGCGGCAAGGCTTGCCTGGTCGTCGGCGAGCCTATCCCTATCACCGAGCAATACCTGGTGCTCGCCCTCAATGTGGAGTGTGGACTCGTGGAGTCTGAGCGCAGCATGTGTGGACCGTACGACTAGCGTGAAGGTGCGCCTCGGGCGAGCTGCTGTGACGGCGCACCGGCCAGCGTGGCGGCGCCGAGTAAGGCTCTGTGCAGCGGCTTAGGCGTGCTGCTGTGACGGCGCACCGGCCAGCGCGGCAGCACCGAGCAGGGCTCCTGTGGCGTAGTGGCCGACGAGCACACGTAGCGGTGGCACAAGCAAGCCGGCGAGCATGCGTAGCGGCGGCACAAGTGCACCAACCAGCGGAGCTGCGGAAGGAGCGCGCGGCAGCGGTGCGGCAAGCGCGAGCCCACGCAAAGTTCTGCTGGGGGATCACGAATTCAATGGCGATAGACTACTGATTTCTTCCAAAAGCTGAAAACACGGTTTCTTCGTGCCTCGTGTCAAGAGCCGACGCCGTTTCCTTCACAAGAAGCGGTTCTGTCTGTTTTCTCTCTTTCTTCGTTAATTAGACCGTCACATCATTACTTTCTATCTCTAATGACTGGTCACCTAAACAAAAATTCAGCTAAGTGTGTGAAGGCATCTAAGCTCTATAAAGTTTCAGTAATTAATGACAATGTAAGATTATTATGACTAACGTGTGTTTTGTAGAGGCAATTTAAGTTAGGAAATAGTAATGATGATTAATTGGGCAACCAATGGTTTTTATGCCCCTTGGCAATGGTTATCGTTTCATCCGAGAGCTTAAGTGATAGGAAAGCTCCTCCAGCTGTGGCATCCATAGATTCACAGGTACTAGAGACTAGTCCATGATAGAAAGTCTGCATCAATAGCCAATCCTCCATCCCATGATGAGGACAACTCACGATATAATCTTGAAAACGTTCCCATGCTTCGATGAACGATTCATCATGTTGTTGCTGAAAGGTTAAAATTTTCCAACACTGAGCATTGGTCTTGCCTGTAGGAAAGAACTTGGCCAGAAAAATAGTGGAACATCTATCCCATATAATATTGATGTCTTTGTTTGGGTAGAACCACTGTTTTGCTTTCCCCAAAAGTGAAAACGGAAAAAGGCAGAGTAGAATAGCATCTCTTGGTACTCCTTTGATTATGAAGGTGATGCTGATATCTAGAAAGTGTTGTAAGTGTGTACTTGCATCTTCATGAGCCTTTCCAAAAAATTGATTTGCTTGAACCATAGTGATGAGAGCAGGCTTGAGCTCAAATCCATTATCTCCAATATTAACTTTAGGTCCAGTGCGGATATTGCTAATAGTTAGGGTATAAAACTCTCGTAATGTCTTCTCAGCCATAGCTTCAAAAGCAATTGCTAAATTGGATTCCGGTTGTTCTTCTTCAGATGTTGGAGCTTCCTCTCTCGAAGAGTGAGTTTTAGTTGAGAGTGTTTTTGATGTTGCTTCGATAATATCCCTCACTTGTGCAAACTTCTGCTTTCTTCGAAGGAGTTTCTCTGGATTTTTAGTGAAATTATCTAGAAGAGAAAAATCGCGCATTCATTTACCCTACATAAGATACACAAATAGATAGAAACATGGGTAAACCTGTTCGAGTAAGAGGTGAACTTGGTTGACCGATCTTATTCATTTGCATATGGTTATCAATACTTCCTAAGTTTAGATATCTTCCCCGGCAACGGCGTCCAAAATTGCTTGTTGGCAATTTTAACGTCATTACCAAGAACAGAGGTCCCTAACAATGGCGCCAAAAATGTATGGTATGTAATTAACTTGTCTTTAACAACTAGCCACTATCTTTTACCTTATACTCATAAGCATGGAACTAGGTTGTCATCACTAATTATAGAGCTGGGAATAATTAATGGTACGTATGAAATATTCTATTTTATGTGTGACTAGGCAAAAATAAATAATGATGGATATGAAATTATAAAGAATAAATGATTCTGCAAGCGGATAGATAAATACATCATTGTAGCATTTTACCTAGAGTATTACCAGGTTGTCAATTTATATTTTACTACTAGGAAGATCTAATTAAACTGATAATTTATAGTATTGATAACATGTATATAAAATGAATGAAGGGATTAACCAACCAAGAACTCTACTCGTAACAAGGGTAAGTTACATGTTAAATATATAGGGGTGGGCCTAGTCCAAAGGCCAATAGGGTCATGGCCCTAGTCGTGACCCAATATTTTTAGGAGCAAATCTTAATTTTTTTGGCCCAAGAACACAACCCACTAAGGACTAAGCAGATAGGGCAGGAGCAGTCCTGGAAGCTGGCAGCAACACGTCTGCCTGCTCCCTGCTACAGGCCGCTTCCGCCTCTCCTGCTGCACACGGCGGCTCCACCTACGTCCTCCTGCTGCGTGTGCCAACGCCACCGCTCCTTCCTCTCACCTCGTGTTGTGCAGCTGCACGCCTCCACCCTATGTGCGCGGCCCTCGCTTGCCGTCACTCGGAGGCCGTCATCGCCCTCGTCAGGCAAGGGCACAGGGCGCTAGGGCCGACCATCACCCCTTGGGGCTCGCCTCTTGGCTGCTGTGCTGCTTGCCGGAGCGGCGGAGGCACATAGGCCCCTATCCTAGTGGCATGACTGGTGAAGCCGTGGAGGTATATTTCTTCAATTCTTCTCTTTATTTGCTTTAAGTAATCTGCTAGTTTTGATTTCAATGGCTAATTTTGATTGTTTCTTATTTAATTTAGATGAAGAGGACAAAGAATTGAAGACCCGGAAGATAAGTTGCCACCTAAACTACCTAGTAATTCTGACCTAGTAGTTCTGGTATGTTACATTTAACCATTTAGGATACAAATGCATAGTGTTCAATGAGACTATTTTTTTGGCTTTCCCTGTTCTTATTAATTCATATTACTTACATCTTGTCCAAACTGGGAGTTATTATTTAGGACATGGAATTGGAAGATGCGAATGCAAGAAATCATCACTAGACATCATAGAACCATAGTTAAACTTAAGTTCTCTCATGTTAACTAGCCTCTTCGGGTTCCCACAGTAGCCACTCGGTACTTTGAGATCATTGAAGAAAGAAATAAGCATTTCTTTTTCCTCCTTTTTCAGTGTCCATGATGCCACCGGAAGTTTCAAGTGGCCATTCTCAAGAGTTACTGGGTGTAATTCCTTCCTGAGGCCTAGGTGTTGCATGTCCAAGCGTGTCACGAGAGAATCCTTGCTTGTTCCCCCTAGTGTTCATCAACGTGTTAAGTGTGTTACCATACACGTTTTTACTTATGTGTATTGGATCAAGACAGTGACATACACTCAAAAGTGGCCAATAAGGTAGTTTCCAGAAGATTGATTTTTTCTTCCAGATACTATCGGTTGGCGCTGCTACTGCCCCATCCCCCTTCCCAAGGACAACATTTGTGAGTTTGCTTAATTGTTGAAGCATGTGTTTCCCGTCTCGATACTTTGGAGGTCCACGTTTCTCAGTAGTCCCATTAAAATCTTTTGTATTCCTACGGTAAGGGTGATCACGACGTAGGAACCTACGGTATCCCATGTAGACCATCTTCCTGTTTTCTGGTAGATGTGTAGCATCAGTCTCGTCCAAGCACTCAACACACCCAGTGTATCCTTTTGTCTTCTCTCCAGACAAGGAACCTCTCCCTGGTAGGTCGGTGATTGTAGCGATAAGTACAGCCTTTACCGTGACATGTTCTTTCTTGTACTCATCCCAAACATCCTTCACACCCGTCTCCCACATCTGTAGTAGTTCATCGACCACTGGTTCTAGAAGCACATCAATATCATTGCCAGATTGTTTTGGTCCTTGGATTAGTAATGACATCTGGACGTATGACCGTTTCATACAAAGCTAGGGTGGAAGGTTGTATATACATATCTTCACTGGCCAAGTGTTATGATTGGTTCTCACCTGGTCAAATGGGTTCATCCCATCCGTGCTCAAAGCAAACCACAGATGTCTTACCTCTCCACCGATGTTCTTATAGAACATAGTGTTGATAGTCCTCCAGTCCGACCCATCGGCGGGGTGTCTCATCATTGAATATTTCTTTCGCTCTTCGCCGTGCCAACGCAACAACTTGGCTGACTTCTCATTTGCAAACAACCTATGCACTCGTGGATCTATAGGAAAATACCATACGGACTTTACTGGCCCTCCTCTGGTCTTGCTTCCATCATTTGATGGCCCTTGCTTGTATCGAGGAGTTTTACACTTGGGACATGCATCCAAGTCTTTGTATTTCTCTCCACGGTACAATATGCAGTCGTTGGAAGACGCGTGGATTTTCTCAACCTCGAAGCCAATTGGGCAAATCATTTGCTTCGCAAGGTAAGTCTTTTCTGCTAACTCGGCCTCCGAGAACAGTTTATGTAGTATAACTAACAAGTTATCGAAACCTTTATCACTCAACCCATTCGTTGATTTGAACTCCAATAGCATGATGTTGGCTTACAGTTTGCTTATTGGGCAGCCCGGAAACAATGGTGTTTTTGCATCCTTTCTCATCATCTCCAGTTTTTTCAACTGTGAAGCACTAAGAAATCCCCCATGCACATTATGTAGAAGCTGTGAAATATCATTATTTTTCTCAGTGTCGTCAGCTAATGTATTCACAAACACATCATCATTGGTAGACACATCTTCTGTGTAATCATGAACAGGCAATAATGCTACACTAGGCATGAGCACATCATCATTAACATTTTGACCAACCTCCCTATGCAAAATCCAAATCGTGTAGTTTCTCATGAACCCCCTTGTGATCAAGTGCAAACGTATATGCTCCACGTCGCCCCATTTTCTCGTATTCTTGCAGTCTTTGCATGGACAGAATACAAGATGTGAGTCCCCAACATTGACTCTAGCTCGCTTGATGAAATCGTCGATGCCCGTCAAGTACCGTGGGTCTGTATGTGACAGATCGTACATCCACCCTCGATCCATGTTTGCACTGATAAAATAAGATGGGCAGAGCAGAGGAAACATAAGAACATATTAATAGAAGCATTTTTGAACAATATTCTTCGATATAATTTGAAGTTGGTCGCGCTATAAAAATAAAGAGAACAAATAGATAACAATGGAAGCATGGAGTATTAAATGTATGCACGGAGTATTAAATCTAAGTAATAAATACCGAATCTATTCCACATCCCATCAAATCTTTCATGCATGTATTGAGTATTAAATGTAAATAGTAAATATAACTAATTATAATTTTTATCCATAATTTTCGAGACAAAACTTTCGAACCTAGCTACTCAATGATTATACAATAATTACCCAATAAAAACAAAGTGCTACAATTTTTCTAAATAATTTTGGATCTAAAAGCTACAAAAAATTGACACAAATTGCAACATCCCTGTTCTTGATCATGAAAACTAGCATAGCTCTAACACAAATTGACACAATATAAACCAACAATTTTAAAGAATTATGCTTGTTACTAACCAAGGGCAAGAAGATATGAGGATCCAAGAGTGAAGAGGAGTCAAAAATGGAGATCAAGAAATCCACCAGCCGCAACAATGGAGAGAGAGAGCGCTCCTCACGCACTGTTCTGTACTGTTGGGCAGAGGAGGGAGGGAGGAGATCGAAGCTTTATACTGTACACAACATCACTGCCGGTTCCAGCCACGAACCGGCAGTGAAACACCACATCACTGCCGGTTGGTGGCTTGAACCGGCACCCCTGCCCCCAATAATTGGGGGCCTGTTAGAGAAAGAACCGATAGTGAAGGGGCATCACTACCGGTTCAAACAAAACCGGCAGTGATGGACCGGCGGTGATTGCCGTTTCTGTAGTAATGCCAACTAGCACGTCGCCGACTGTCTGCAGATCCAAATAACTATTTTAATTAATATATATATATAATTCGTTGGTCTCCGTTATTTTAAGACCTACTACTAGTAGTTATATTATATACAGTATATGGTTCGAAAATATATAACCAGATGATAAATCATTAGATCTCTGTCTCTTGTTCTTCTTCATATAAAGCCTTATATATGTTTGGGACTTACGCAGTTCAATACGTTCTTGATGTGCTTGATCTCATCAAGGCTGAGGCCTCGGTGCACGACGCGCCTACTCTTGACTTCCGTGAGGTGGTCCGTCTGCTTGAAGGGCGTATCGGGATCGTTTAAGAAGAGTACGGTTGCGACGAAGCCTGCCAAGTCGACCATGGTATTCCAGGCGAGCACGACGAAGGACCAAGCCCACATGGCTAGCGCTAAGACGCCCGCGGACCGTGGCGGGCGCGGCCGGGTGTAGATCTGCCCTTTGCGCCGTGCCGGCAAGGGCATGGAGGCTACCACCTCCGGGCTGTCCGCGCTCTGTGCGGACGCGAGGACGAGGGAGATCATGGACGTGCCATCACCGAGCGAGTGGTGGCATCGGAACACGGCGGTCGCCGCGACCGTGGAAGAGGTCGGGAAGTTGAGGATGTGGAACTCCCAGAGCGGGCGGGAGAAGTCCATGGGCAGCGTCGACAGCGACGCCACGTAGTCCTCCACGACCTGCTCTGGGTTGGTCGCCACCAGCAGGGCGACGTCGTCGTGGTCCAGGCTCGGGACGACGATGTGGTCGTCGACGTTCACCGTGGTCTGCACCCACAGTGGCGTGCCTTTGTCGCACGTGTCGGTGGCCTGGATGGAGCAGAAGCGGGGGTGGCGAGCAACGAGCCTGAGCAGGCCGGCACGGACAGCGGCAAGGTCGATGGGCTTGCTAGACCCGAACAGGGCGACCATGTACAAATCCTTGAAGAGTCGAGCGGTGGGGCTGAGTGGCTCCGTCGCCGGCGGCAGAGATGATGCTGCCATGCTGCCGCCAGAATCCCCAGGCTTCGAGATCCGGACTGAGAGCGGCCGCTTCCGCAGAGTCGTCACTGTTTCGGGATCCATTATCCGCTATGTGGTGTTTGGGTTCTGCTGATCCAAGTTTTCATGCATGGTCTTGTATATATGGATTTTTTTTGAAAATTGTTGGTAGGTAACACCATTAATAAGCAAAGTGGATCGGAGTTGTCTGTATCACCCGTCACTCTACAAAGTCCCAACCAAAATACAGTTAGAATTTAAGAACTAAATAATAATGGTCATTGCCCATTAGTTTGACCTTTCACCTATTCGATATTTCGATCCCGCTATTTGGAGACCATTATTTAGAGCGCCGCTCAGCTATATCTAAATCCGCAACCGTAAAAGTTATATTACAAATTTTCATCCCACAACCGTAAAAGCACAAGCATCATCGATTATCGTTCCCGCAACCGTAAAAAGTTACCATTGTTCTCCTCCCGCACAACCGTAAAAGTTCTAAAAAAGAGGTTGATTGATGCCTAGACTTTTATGGTTGCGGTATAAGAGTTAGTAATAACTTTTACGGTTGTAGGTTTAGTTATTTAGAGCGAAGGGCGCTATATATATATATATATATATATATAAGCTGCATGCTAGCTTGTCACACCCGGTTTTAAGAACAAAACCAGATATACCCTATATGTGAGCCCAGGAAGTCAAATCTCACATATAGCCACAAAACAAGGTAATATCAAAAGACAACACTTAAATACATAACATATAAGGTCAAAGAAATAACCTTAAGAGAGCAAATAGCGGAAAGACACTTCGATCTTCAGACGAAGACTGCACTCCATAGGGACCAACTGACTGGTTGATCACAAGCCTAACTGCTCAAGACTCTTACAAATTGGTACCCATCTGGGATTTTTATCCAAAGATTGAAAAGAATAAAGCAAGCGTAAGTACTTTCGTACTCAACAAGTATATATGGGGTTCATGAGGCTCAAAAAGTTGACACTGGTTTACTGCGATAAGCATTTTTAGTTTATATCAAAACTTCGCAAGTGGTAAATCAAAGGTTATACTTAAATCCCCAAATTAAACCACATGATCATATAGCAGTTGAATGAATAACACAAATAGCATGATAAAGTGATTCACAAGTAATAACCAACATGTAAACATTGTCTCTGTGAGTTTTCCGTTATTAGTCTGTGAGTTTTCCGGGCCGCTCGTATCCGTGAGCACGGCTGATATATCAGTTTTACACTCTGCAGAGGTGTACATCTTTACCCACAAGTCGTGATCCCCATATGCCATCACCTCTACCAAGGAAGTGGAGCAGGGTACACTACGAGACCGTTCACAGGTTCCACTGGTAGGTAACAACCCGCTATATGTTTCCTCAATGGTTAGTACCACCCCTCTTACGAGGGAACTAAGGTGAGCCCTTCTTGCGCCCTTTCGGGTAAGTTGTCACAAACCAGTACAATTCTAATACTGAGTCAAGCCAGAGCCATATAGCTTGTGGTTGTACTGTATGTCTCAGCTTTTGCTGACAGATAAGATCCTAAATCCATGTTGCTAAAAGGTCAAGTTTTACTTCATCAGTTCATATAGTCATTAATCAAGATTCAAGATCATGCTTATTAGTGGAGCACTAGCAATACTACCCAGATGCAAAGATAACCCATAGGATTTCAAGGTTCAAGGTAATCAAATCTAGGTAAGCCGTAAGGTAACAAGATTAGACACATACATATGATTTTATTTAAAACATCATGAATAGGACATCAAGGAAGATCCCATATAATACTTGCCTTAAAACAGATCCTTTCTTCAAAGATCAACGTCTTCAAAGATTAACTTCTTCAAAAGATCTTCTGAAACACCAACTTCTTGATCTCCAACGTAACACTCACCGATTGGACAAGTTCATAAACACCACTCAAACACCTGACCAAACATAGCATACATACATATCTATTTAGAACATTACACCAATCAATTAAAAAGATCTTAAAAGAAAACTACGCATCTCTACGATCACACAGGCGCGAAGAACACGCTAATCGAAGCTACAAAGATCAAGATACATCTACCGAAAGATTTACTTTCATAAAAGAGAGCTAAAGGCTTTTACCCAATTTTAAAAACTATATAAAATAAGGTATAAAGTGTTTCAGAGAAACACCTTGATTAGAATTAGGTCAAACTTGTGTTTGGATTTTGAAAGGGGAAAGCATCGATATTTTATGTGTAGAACACGTTGCATAGTTATTAATCAAGTTAGGGTTTTACATCGTGAAAATACAGAGCTATTAACATGGTATTAAAGATCATTAAAGAAAAGGTTACGCCGATACGAAGCCAACGCAACTTGAACGGAACGAAACGGATTTGAAACGGAGAAGATATGAAATTAACATGATTTTCTATACAAGATTAATTCATTAAAAAGGATTAATCTAAACTTTATTTTCAAAAGACTTTAACATAGATGAAAACTGTACCTTTAGATAGATCATGAAATTACGAAGCTAACGCAACTGGTTTGAGGCAAAACGGATTTAAAACGAAGAAATTATAAGCATTTGAAAATGGGTGGCAGATCTGTAAATAGAGAGAAAGCGTATTTAGAACTGAACCGAGAGCTTTTACGTTTTTCAGAAAGAAAAGCGTATTTCGACTGAACAGAAAGGAGTTTTCGCTTTCAGAGAAGAGAAGGCGTAAGCGCGGGAATACGCCAAGGGCTGCGGTTGCTGTGGTGCGGGGCCGAGCGGGGTGCCACGTGTCACGCGGCTATAGGGCGGGTGCACGACGTGGCCGTGGACCGCGTGTGGGGGCTCGGTCCACTGGTCCACCGTGGACCGGGGCGTACCCCTTCGCGGGGATCTAATCCCAGCCGTCCACGCAGGATCGGACGGCGCAGGACAGAAGGGGAGGAAGAGAGAGGGCAGCAGGGTCGCCGGGGCGGCGCTCCCGCGGCGGCGCGCCATTGCCGGAGGGCGAGAGCTCGCTGGCGTTCTCGGAAACGGGGCCACAGGCCACTATCCGACACGGGAAAAGCATGGGGAGGTAGAGGAGGAGATGGCGAACGCGTCTGGGGCACCGGTTGAAGCTAAGGGGGGGATCCAGAGGGGCGGTCCACGTGCGATGGTGGCGCAATGGCTCTGGTGAGCGTGCACCGAGGTGCAGAGAGCGAGGGAGGGTAGGAGAAAGGCACCGGGGGAACGAGGGGGACGACGCGGGCTTGATGATGGTCTCGGTTGAACCGATTGAAGCACGGGAACGGCGGCGGTTCATCGATGCGGCTTTGCTCACCCGGCGGGGCTCCGGGGAACGAGAGCAGAGAGAGAGAGACAGAGGGGAAAAGCTGGAGCACCTGGGGACTTTCTTACCGCGATGCGTGGCTCGGTGACCGGCTAGGAAGAGCAGAGGAGCGGTGCAGCAGAGGGGCGACGGCGGTGGTGTTCTGCGGTGGCGGCGACGGCGATCTGGGGCTCGAGGAGCGCGGCTAGGGCTCAGGACAGGGGCGGACGGAGTGCGGGGCTCGGCTATTTATAGCCTGGGGCGCGTCGACGATGGAAGGAGGCGATCGGGGCCGGATTTCGCGCTCGGCAGACGGCGCCGTCGCGCGGGGAAGGAAGGGGAGGGAGGAAGAAGAAAAGGAAAGGGAGGGGGAGGCTGACAGGTGGGGTTAGCTTGTCAGAGAGAGAGAGAGAGAGGGCGGGGCCGGGCTGTCGGCGTCGTCCGAGCGGGTGGGGGAAGGTAACGGGCCGGCCTGCCTGGGTGCCGAGCTGGGCCGGTGGAAGAGTGGGGCTGGGCCTGCGGGAAGGAAAGGGGGAAAAGAGGCCGAGCAGGCCTCTGGGCTAGAAGCAGAGAGAGAGGGTGAGGCAGAGTTTTTCTTTTTATTTCTTTTTATTTTATTTCCACGCTCTTTGCAAAAACCATTTTCAAATTCAAATTTGAATTTTGAAACATGCCAAACAAACAAAAATCCAAAAATGCAAGGCATGAATGCTCAAACATGTTTGTACCTCCTAATAAATTTTAATTTCATGAAAAGTTTTATTTTTCTATGATTTCATGAGCACCAAAAATCACAATTAAATAAATTTAAACCTATTTTCAATAAAGGAAATTTTGGGGTGTTACATAGCTGCCGGATATGGGGGTATATTCCCATGCCACAGGGCTAAAAAACCAATGTTTTTCACTAAAAGGCCTCTGTTGATCAATTATACACCGCTACACATGCACACATTCTCGCTATTCTTGTTTATCAGTTGTTTTATGGAATCCCCTCTCTTCTATTCAGTTCATAGTGTGTTTATAGTTATCAACTAGTATCTTTCAAGAAATACAAATAACTACTCAATGCGGAAGTGTCCCCTTTTGCCTCTGTAACCATGATCAAAACTACATAGTAAAACCTCGACCTATCTACTAAACCACAAGAGTCAAAATCCCAAATCAATTTACTTATTATCATTCCTTAAGGGGGTAACGATGTATATAAAAGGAAATCTAATTACTAGAAAAATTTCAACCTTATAAATACCCATAGCCCTCTAGCTCAACCTTTCATTCTAGCCTTGATCAGTTATCTTAAAAAATGCATACGTGAAATATGATACTAGGCTCAGTTTTCACTTTTCACAACCACCTTTAAGAAATAGTCATTTTTTATGTGCGTAAATACTACCACCGTATAAAGTAACATGTACAACCTCAAAGTAAATTAAGGTTTCGTTTGGTTGGGTTCCTCGAAAGTATTTTTAGTACAATTTTAAAAACACCTTTGATATTACTTTTAGTTTTTGACTTTCTTATTTTCAAAATGGGAGGAATTAGAGAGTTGTTTTATGATTGTTTCGATGGAGATAGAGAGACAAGGTATGTTTTATACCTGTTTCAACTAAACATCTATAACTTTTTTATAGCTTATATCTCACAACAAGTTTTTCACAGCTATAGCTTTATCAAGTTCACAGCTCAACCAAACAGATCCTAATTAGTGTTTGTAGAGTTGTTCTGGATAATGGGCCATATAGTTGGGTATTGACATATAGTGTGGTATGATTAAGGGTGCAAAGGGGTAACCTTTAGGTGCACCTCCAAACCTCTTTAGTTCAAATATTTGTACTACTTTTTAATTTTTTTGAAAAAGTAGTATAAATACTTGAACTAAAGAGGTTTAGAGGTGCACCTAAAGATCACTCGTTTGCACCCCCTAGGTATGATCAAGAGTGACATCATGTTTACTTACTGTGATTAGATGTTTTTAGTTATTTACTATAAATAATCATGGTATAAAAAGGATATGAATTAAGAGCATCTCTAAGAGACATTCTAAAGTCCATAGTCTTGGCTAACCACTCCATACACATTCTGTCCATGTAATTTTGCACACTCCAAGAGACTAATCATATCTCACACTCTAAATGATGCATGTTACACTACTACATAAACCTTTTTCCACAGTGGACACTGGTCAGCCACACATCGCTTCGCAGGCGTGGGGGTTTGAACCTCAGACCTCATCTTCATGTGTAACACCCCCTGTCCCTCCACCCCATTAGAACTTGTGTTAATTCTAGATATTTCTTCTCCTCATATTATACATAACTGAATTTGAATTGAGTGTTTGAGACTCTTAACAAATTGAAATAGAAAAGTTATCAACTACAAAGTTGTTTAATTTTTTGAGATCTACAACTTTTGTTTGTCCGTTTCTCCATTTGAGGTCATTTGAAAAATTTAAATTCCAAATGTGACAAATTCAGACATAGTTTTCCTTTCACAAAATGATTTCGAATGAACAAGTTATCAACTGCAAAGTTCTACAATTTTTTGAGATCTACAACTTTTATTTTGGTCATTTATTCATTTAAGAATATTTGAAAATTTTCAAAATTTAGTATTTAATTTATTTTAGGCTTAACCGAGACGGGCATTATAAGACAACTGCCTCGGCTAATCACGTATTAAACGAGGTGGTTGCATGGTAAACGACTCGGCTAATCGATTAATCGTTAAGAGAACCGCCTCGGTTAATGCCTATTAGCCAAGACAGTTGCGTTAGAATGACCGTCTTGGTTAATAATTTACGAGGCGATTACATTTGGATGGTTGCATCGGCTAATAGACAGTAACCAAGGAAGTTATGTGATAAATACCCGCCTCAATTAATGAATTTTGAGAGGCGGTTTCTTATAACCACCTCGATTAATAAAAAATAGTTGGCATTAACTGAGACGATTAATCTGTTGCTGCCTCGGAGGGGTTTTTGGAAATATCACGACTAATTTTTTTTAGTGGTATATTGCTATTTTTCGCCTACTATTCACTATTTGGATAATTCATGGTCGTTCACTGTTCCTATTGTTAAGTATTTAGGCAATTTTCATGGTAATTTAATCAAGAAATTAAATAGTAAAATCATGATGATGACATATATTTGCATGTGAATAAAATTAGCAGTATATACATCATGCAAATATGTGATCGATATAGTAACAATAAACATGAAAAACATGTTTAACAAGAGATTTAGTTTGTACCCAGAGGAGGGGCCCATGCCGAAGGCATGGGAGGCTCCATTCACACTAGTCGATATAGTGCGTTGCTTAAAGTCGCAGACCACAATCGATGCAGGAAGAGGCTCGTAGTGCAGTCCCGCGAACGGCTCTGAGAAGAAGACGAACAGCAACGTGAACGGCTTTGGGAAGAAGACGAACACGAATGGCTCCGGGAAGAAGACGAACCGGGCAAACACCGGGAGGCCTCCGGGAAGAAGATAGGAAGCAGCGAGCAGTCGCGGATCGCTCCCCAAAAACCTAATCGCCGGACACCCTGTGCAAGGATCTCAGGGCGGCGTCGGTTCCGGAGGCACCTGCTCTTTCGATCTCTCAGTGTGGGCAGATGAACGAGACATGGAAGTTTCAAAAGCAACGTAACAGAGAAGGTATGTCGCGAGATTTATAGAAAGGAGAAGACAGACGGATGAAGGAGAAGGAAGGCCAACGGACAAGCATGAATCTCGCGAAATCTATTCCATTCAAGCCTGTCGTTACAACATTAATCGTTGATTGACGTTTCCTTTTCCACCGTTGAGTCTAGGTTTAGTGAATCCACCGAGTCGCAAAACTAGACCAAACGGCACGGCACGGCTCGGCTCGGCTCGGCTCACTCGCACGCACGTAGCGCGCGCGTGTGGCACCCAGTCATCCTCCCTTCAACTTCTCAATTGGTGCACACGAAGTCCACCTATTTAAGTTGAGTCACTTATAGTCAATATCCCATATGAGACTATACTATAATACAACATAACATATACTATGAGACTAGAATTTATTAGATTATTAAAATATGGGCCAAGCCCATTTATTCAACAATCCCCACCAAACCCTAGACCTCATAGTAAAGTTTTCATTTATCCGTTGTTTGATATACCAGTGTTTTGATGTAGACTGTTAATTTGAATATCCATTTAGAACTTAGGCTACACTTCTTCACAACTGAACAAAGGACTATGCCTTGAATTGACAGTTTTGTGTGAAATAAGTTTCACCTTAGTTCTTAGCTGATACAAGGGTGCAAAGAGCATCCCCTTTGTTTTGGAGCATATAAGTCATACTAATGTGCCTTTCATGACTATTTAGAGATCACCCAAATCTCATAGATTGTGACCAGCAATCTGACTCATATAGGTATGTTCCTCAAAAGATATTCTATAGGACAATATCTTTGCTTTGATAAGCCACTTGGAACATATTAAGGTAAAACCAACATGCCTTACAGATAGAAAAGATTTGCATCAGAGATGAATTTTATTAAGGGTCTTTCCTCTCCACTTACTACTAGCTTGTTTCACCATTCTACTTCACGGGATCTCCGATCACATAGAATAGGTTACCACTATAGTAAGTTTCAAGTGGTCTCAAACCCATCTCTCTCGATGTATTTTGTATCACATTACATGATAGACCATTGGTGAATTGATCAGCCAGATTGTTGGATGTATGGACATAATCCAATGCAATCACTTTGGAGTTTCTCAACTTTCTGACAGACTTTAGTTGCCTTTTTACATGCCTTGTGGACTTCATGTTATCCTTAGAACTGTTAACCTTCGTTATTATAGTCTGGTTATCACAGTTCATAGAAATAGTCGGTATTGGTTTTTCAACTACCAGTAAATCCATAAGGAGCTCACGAATTCACTTAGCCTCAACATAGGCGGTGTCTAATGTTGTAAGTTCTGCTTCCATAGTTGACCTCGTTAAGATGGTCTGCTCATAAAACTTCCAGGAAACAACACCACCTCCTAGTGAAAACACATATCCACTTGTGGCATATAACTCATCAGCATTAGATATCTAGATGGTATCACAATAACCCTCCAACACCCTAGGATGCCCGGTAAGGTGAATACCATAACTCATTGTACCTTTTAGGTAGCGCAAAACTCTTTCGAGTGCATGCCAATGAGCATCTCTCGGTCTTGAAACAAACCGGCTCAATTTGCACACCGCAAATGAGATGTCAGACCTTGTTGCACTAGCAAGATACATGAGTGAATAGATGATTTGGAAATATCTCAATTGATCCCTTGCTATTCTCCAATTTTCCTCAATAGCACACTAGGGTCATAAGGTGTAGGAGCAGACTGACAGTCACTAAATTCAAAGCGACTCAGCACCTTTTCCACATAGTGGGATTATAACAAAGTTACCCCACCATCACCTTCTCTCAAAATCTTGATATTAAGAATAACATCAACCTCTCCCAAATCTTTCATCTCAAAATTTTTAGATAAAAATTCATTTGCCTCCTCTATTACTTTGAGGCTGGAACCAAAGATCAGTATGTCATCAACATATAAACACAGGATAATTCCATCGCCCCCACCATACCGATAGTATACACATTTGTCAACTTCATTCACAACAAAGCCAGTAGATGTTAACATTCTTTTGAACTTCTTATGCCATTGCTTAGGTGCTTGTTTTAAGCCATATAAAGATTTCAATAATTTACACACCTTGCTTTCTTGACCACTTGCTACAAACCCAACACGTTGATCCATATAGATCTCCTCATCTAACTCTCCATTTAGGAAAGTTGTCTTAACGTCCATCTAATGAACGATAAGACCATAAGAGGCTGCCAGAGAAAGTAACACTCGAATTGTAGTCAATCGGGCAACAAGCGAATAAGTATCAAAGAAATCGTCTCCTTCCGTTTGGGTATAACCCTTGCCCACAAGCATTGCCTTGTACCTCTCAATTGTACCATCAGGCCTAAGCTTTTTCTTGAACACCCATTTACATCAAATAGCTTTGCACCCATAAGGACGATCAATTATTTCTCAAGTTCCATTAGACATAATTGAATCCATCTCACTTCGTACTGCTTCCTTCCACAAGTCAGCATCAGGAGAGGAATATGCCTCTTCAATGGTTGTTGGTGTGTCATCCACAAGGTACACAATATAGTCATCACCAAAAGATTTTGCAATCCACTGTCTCTTACTCTTTCGAGTGACTATAGTGTCATCCTCCTCAGGATTTTCCACATGGGGTTCCTTAATTTGTTCTATCGGAATAAAATGTTCATGAGGATTTATAGATTCATGACCAAATGTGCTAGTGAGAGCCCCATGTGTTTGATTTTGAGTAATTGATGAATCCTACCTAAGTACTAACCTTGATCTCTAAGTGTGAATCATGAGATAGGTTGGTACATGCCATGTGATGGAGCTAATGGATCAAAGGTGATGATGGCAAGGCTCTAGCATGGTGGTGCAAAGGAAAATGGAAAAGGGTTCAAGGCAAAGGTGAAATAGGAATCCATTTTTGGTTTTGTGATCAAGACACCATAGAGGGTGTGATCACATTTAGGATAGATAGACATACTATTAAGGAGGGAGCTCTCGTGTTTGATTACGGTTATCATGTGCCACTAGGTTCTTTGCATTGCATTTAAAATCAATTGAACTAGTGATACAACCAACTAATTCCAAGATATATGTGAACTAAAAGCTAACACACGTGCACAAGTTCTTCAATTACTTAGTGTTAGCCCTTGGAAGCTTGGGAGAAGTTGGTGGCTGAGTTTGGCGAGGAAAAGTAGTCCAGACGCTGAGTCCGGACGACAGTGTGCGTCCGGAAGCATACCCTAGGTGGCTCGGCTGAGAAAGGGAGTCCGGACGCTCTTCATGGTCCGGACGCTAGACTCCAGACACGCGTCCAGAGCCTAGTTTCTCTCTGTTGTTCTCTGGTGAAGGAGTCCGGACGCTAGTGTTGGTCCAGACAGTGGCTCCGGACGCGCGTTCGGAGGTGTTGAAGTCTCTCGGGCGCTCTCAGGTGTTCTGGAAAATATTTCGGGACGCTCGGTGCAGTGCGTCCGGACCCTAACTATAGTGGCGTCCGGAGACGCGTGTCATGTAGAGGCTCGCGCGGGAAGAAACGTGTTCAAACGGAGACTTGACCGGACGCATACGGCATGGTCCGGACCGCGCACGTCCGGAGGTATGTTTCAGAGGCGTTGGCGCTCGGTGGAGAAGGGGTCCGGACGCTCTTAATGGTCCGGACCCCCTGTGTAAAGTGCGTCCGGAGGTGGCGCAGAAAGTGGAAAATGGGTGGAAACGGCTAGTGTGTGGGTGAGGGCTATATATGGTTGTATGGCCGACCCTTTGGGGTAGCTCTTGCACTCCTACTTCACTCACACACTTGTGCTTGCTTGAGAAGCTCCACCCACTCATCCTCTTGACATAATTGACATATTCATGAGAGATTGAGTGAATCCAAGTGCATTGCCCATTGATTGCATTCTAGTGGCACTTGGTGATCGTCGTCTTCGCGGAAGCTCTTGTTATTCTTGGAGGTTGCCACCTGCTAGTCGGCTTGGAGTGACGAGGATCGTTGAGCGGAGGAAGGTGATTGTCTCCGGCTCCGATCGGTGGATTGTGAGGGGTTCTTGAACCTTCCCCGTGGGAGTTCGCAAAAGGTATCTCTAGTGAATCGCTCGTAGCTTGTGGATCCCTATCTTGTGTTGGTTTTGCGGCACCCGGTGACGGGTTTGGCGTGTGATGCCAATTAGGGCGTGAACCTCCAAGTAGGTGTATCGCTACAACGGGGACTAGCTAGTTGGCAAACAAGTGAACCTCGGAGAAAAATCTTGTGTCTCATTGTCTCTCTCCGAGGATTTCTATTGTGATTGATTGGCTACATATTGGTCTCCTCTCCACATTGGTATAACCTTCCTAACTCTAGATTTGCACTTACATTCTTATATCCTTGCAAAGTAGAGATTCTAGTTTAGCTTCTGTAGCTTAGTCTAGTAGCACTAGTTATCTAGCTCTTGTGTGTGACATAGGATTTTTCTTGCTAGTAACTAGACTTGTGGTAGGTGGCTTGCCAACCCTAGTTGTGCTAGTGAAAACTTGCTTTACGCCGTATTTTATTCTAACAAGTTTTCTTAGTGTTGTTGTAGAAATTTTTTAATAGGCTATTCACCCCCCTCTAGCCATATCTAGACCTTTCGAGTGGTATCGGAGCCGATACACTATTCTTACAAGGGTTGACATCCCACGGTGTTAGAATGGCTCAAATTAACAACACCAATAGGCCACCCAAGTTTGATGGCACCAATTATAGCTATTGAAAGGCATTGATGACCACCCATATCAAATCAATCAACCGGAAGATATGGTTGGTGGTTGACAAGAAGTTTGAGGTAGCTAATGAGGAGGCACCCACCACGGCCAAGGAGGAGAAGCTCCAAAGCAATGACATTGCTTTGAGTGCCATCCTTGAAGCAATCTCAAGAGAAGTGTTTGAACAAATCAAGAACATTGAGAGAGCTCATGATGCATGGAAGAAGCTAGAAGAGTCTTATGAAGGGACTCAATCCATGAAGGGGGCCAAGGCATACATCTTGAAGGAGAAGTTTGCAAGCTTCAAGATGAAGGAAGATGAAAATATGCCGGAGATGTTCAATAGGCTTGAGGTGCTTGTCAATGACCTCAAGTCACTTGGAGAGAATGTGGAGAACAAGGACTTCCCATTCAAATTCTTGAGGAGTCTTCCCTCAAGATTTGAGATGTTAGTCACTCTATTGGTGAGAAGTGGATTGGACACAATGACACCAAACCAAGTTCTTAGTGAGGTGATTACCGATGACACCTTTAGAGAAGACAAGGACAAGATAAGAGAGAACAAGGAGAAGAAAGATGAGAATAAGGATGACAAGAAGAAGAGTGTGGCATTCAAGACCACATCATCATCAAGGGGCAAAGAGAAGATCAAGTATGATGATTCAAGCAATGATGAAAGCTCAAGCCAAAGTGATGATGATGAAGAAGAAATGGCCCTATTTGTCAAGAAATTTGGCAAGTTCATGAAGAAGAAGGGATATAGAGCAAGAAGGAAGAAGAGCTCACACAAGTTCAATGAGAAGGATAGAAGATGCTTCAAGTGCAATAGCAAGGATCATCTCATTGCGGATTGCCCACATCATAGTGACAATGAAGATGAGAAGAAGGGCAAGAAGAAAGAGAAGAAAGAGAACAAGATGTTCCTCAAGAAGAACAAGAAGGGAGGTTCATATGTTGTCACTTGGGATAGTGATTCCTCAAGTGATGATGACTCAAGTGATGATGACTCAAGTGATGATGAGAAGAGATCAAGCAAGAAGAAGGCTCTTGCAAGCATTGCTATGAAGGACAAGATCTCTCTCTTCGACACTCCATCTACATGCTTCATGGATCGGTCCACTAAGGTACAATCCGATGATGAGAGTGATTCTAGTAATGATGATGATGAACCCACTAAAGATGAACTAATTGAAATGTTGAAAGATGCTAAGACTCACTTTGACCTCAAGAGAAAGGAGTGCAAGGCATTGCGGAAAGAGCTTCAAGCTCTCAAGCAATCCTTTGATGAGCTAAACCGCTCTCATGAGAGGCTAGAGGATGTCCATGAGAAGCTTGGCAAAGCTCACTCTAAGCTTGAAAAAGCTCACTCATATCTTGTTGAGCAAAAGGAGAAAGAGCATGTTTCAACAAGTAACATGGGAACAACTTGTGACATAATCAATGAATCTTTCTATGAACCCATCATCATCACCCCAACTAACCCTTCTTGTAGCACTTCTAACTCTACCTCTTCTACTAGTGATGGTTTCACTCGTGATGCTTCACTAATGGTTGAGAATGAAACCCTTAAGAAGGAGGTTGGTAAGCTCACTCTAGCCTTAGGCAATGCCTATGGTGGAGACGCCCGCTTGCTTAAGTGCTTGGGTAGCCAAAGGTTCTCCCTTTGCAAAGAGGGACTTGGCTATACCCCCAAGAAAGGCAAGGCGGCCTTTGTGACTCCAAAGCCTCGCTTTGTGAAGAGCAATGGCCGGTTTTGCTCAAGTTGCAAGCAAGTAGGGCATGATGAGCAATATTTCAAACTAAATCTAAGCAAGATAAAATTTACAAGTGCATCTATTCGCTTTGATTCTAGTTATGTTCTTACCAAGGGCAAGAAAGGTGTGATTGCTAAGTACATGGGTACTCCCAATGAGAGCTCAAAGAAGAAAGTTATTTGGGTACCTAAGTCCTTAGTCACTAACTTTGGAGGACCCAAGCAAGTGTGGGTACCTAAGAAGAATTGAATTGTTTTGTAGGTCAATTATAAAGCCAGAGGGAGGCATTGGGTGCTTGATAGTGGGTGCACTCAACATATGACCGGAGATTCAAGAATGTTCAACTCTATCAAGCAAAATGATTGCAATGGGGTTGATTCTATCACATTTGGTGACAATGGCAAAGGCAAGGTCAAAGGGCTTGGTAAGATTGCAATATCCAATGATATGAGCATATCCAATGTGTTGCTAGTATAGATCTTGAACTTCAACTTGCTATCCGTAGATCAACTTTGTGATCTTGATTTCAAATGCATATTTGGAGTTGATGATGTAGAGATCATAAGTGTAGATGGCTCTAACTTGATATTCAAAGGCTTTAGATATGAGAATCTATACTTGGTTGATTTCAATGCTAGTGAAACTCAATTGTCAACTTGCTTGCTATCTAAATCTAGCATGGGTTGGTTATGGCATAGAAGGCTTGGTCATGTTGGTATGAGGCAATTGAACAAGTTAGTCAAGCATGATCTAGTTAGAGGCTTGAAGGATGTGGTCTTTGAAAAAGATAAGCTATGTAGCTCTTGTAAGCCGACAAACAAGTTGGAAACACTCACCCTAGTAAGAGCATGATGAGTACTTGCAAACCATTTGAGCTCTTGCATATGGACTTGTTTGGACCAACCGCATATACAAGCATTGGTAGAAACAAATATGGCTTTGTGATAGTTGATGACTTCACTAAATATACATGGGTATTCTTCTTGAGTGACAAGAGTGACACATTTGATACATTCAAGATCTTTGTCAAGAGATGCCAAAATGAATTTGAAACAACTATCAAGAAAGTGAGAAGTGACAATGGTAGTGAGTTCATGAATACAAGAATTGATGAGCTATGTGATGAATATGGAATCAAACATCAATTCTTGGCCAAGTATACACCTCAATCTAATGGGCTTGTTGAGAGGAAGAATAGGACACTCATTGATATGGCAAGATCTATGCTTAGTGAATACAATGTGAGTGATTCTTTTTGGGCCGAAGCTATCATCACGGCTTGCTACTATAGCAACCGACTCTATTGCCACAAGATGCTTGAGAAGACACCTTATGAGCTATTGAATGGAAGAAAGCCAAATATTTCTTACTTTATAGTTTTTGGTTGCAAGTGCTATATCTTGAAGAAAGGTGCAAGATTGAGCAAATTTGAGAAGAAATATGATGAAGGCTTCCTACTTGGTTACTCAACTACAAGCAAAGCATATAGAATATGGAATCTTACTCATGGCATAGTTGAGGAGGTACATGATGTGGAGTTTGATGAAACACAAGGCTCTCAAGATGAAAGTGACAATCATGATGATGTGAGAGGAGAACCATTGGCCAATGCAATGAAGAATATGGATATTGGGGACATTAGGCCAAGGCAAGTGGATGTAGAGCAAGACAATGACTATCAAGTGCATGCTCCATCCAATGAGCAATCCAATGACAATCAAGCTAGTTCATCCTCTCCAACTCAAAATCAACAAGAGGCTAGTTCATCATCTCAATCCAATGACCAACCAAATACAAGCAATCAACTTCCAACACTTCAACCTACATCTATTGCAAGGGATCATCCTTTGGATCATATTATTGGAGATATCACAAGAGGTGTGCAAACAAGATCAAGATTGGCTTCTTTTTGTGAACATTACTCCTTTGTGTCATATATTGAGCCAACCAAGATTGAAAAATCTTTGCAAGATATTGATTGGGTGAATGCTATGCATGAAGAGCTCAACAACTTCAATAGAAATCAAGTTTGGGAGCTAGTTGAGAGACCAAAGAACACACAATGTTATTGGCACAAGATGGGTCTTTCGCAACAAACAAGATCAAGATAGCATAGTGGCGAGGAACAAATCAAGACTAGTTACACAAGGATACACTCAAGTAGAGGGTCTTGACTTTAGATAAACATATGCACTGGTGGCAAGGCTAGAAGCAATAAGGATTCTATTGGCTTATGCTTCTGCTCACAACATCAAGCTCTATCAAATGGATGTGAAGAGTGCATTTCTCAATGGGTACATCAATGAATTGGTATATGTTGAACAACCACCCGGATTTGAAGATGACAAGAAACCCGACCATGTGTACAAGCTTAGAAAGGCATTGTATGGTTTAAAGCAAGCACCTAGAGCATGGTATAAGAGGTTGAGGGACTTTATCCTCTCTAAGGGATTCATTATGGGCAAGGTTGACACTACCCTCTTCACCAAGAAGATTGGCAAGGACTTGTTTGTGTTGCAAATCTATGTGGATGACATTATATTTGGATCAACCAATCAAGAATTTTGTGAAGAGTTTGGCAACATGATGACTAATGAGTTTGAGATGTCTATGCTTGGAGAGCTTAGTTACTTCCTTGGTCTTCAAGTCAAGCAAATGAAGAATGACACATTTGTATGTCAAGGCAAGTACATCAAAGACATGCTCAAGAAGTTCAATCTAGATGAAGCAAAGTCAATTAGCACACCAATGGGAACAAATGGTAACTTGGATAGTGATGCTAGTGGCAACATGGTAGATCAAAATCTATATAGATCAATGATTGGTAGCTTGCTCTATGTGACCGCATCAAGACCGGACGTCATGTTTAGTGTATGCATGTGTGCAAGATTTCAAGCATCTCCTAGAGAGAGTCATTTGAAGTCCACAAAGAGGATATTGAGGTATTTGAAGCATACAATAAATGTTGGGTTGTGGTATCCTAAAGGATCAAACTTTGAGGTAATTGGATACTCCGACTCGGATTATGCGGGTTGCAAGATAGAAAGGAAGAGCACATCGGGCATATGTCAATTGCTTGGAAGATCACTTGTCTCATGGTCATCAAAGAAGCAAAATAGTGTGGCACTCTCTACCGCCGAAGCCGAATACATTAGTGCGGGGAGTTGTTGTGCACAAATACTTTGGATGAAAGCTACTTTGAATGATTTTGGAGTCAAATTCAAGAAAGTGCCATTGCTATGTGACAATGAAAGTGCAATCAAGCTAACCATCAATCCGGTCCAACATGCAAGAACAAAGCATATTGATGTTCGCCACCATTTTATTAGAGATCATCAATTGAAAGGGGACATTTCAATAGAGAGTGTGGGCACCGAAGATCAATTGGCCGATATCTTTACCAAGCCACTAGATGAGAAAAGGTTTTGCAAGCTAAGGAATGAGTTGAACATACTTGATTTCTCCAACATGAGTTGATGCACCCCCACTTATATTACATGTCTCTACTCCAACAAAGCAAGGTACAAGTTGATTTGAGAGCATTCATGCATACTTTGCTAGGACTTGTGTAGAGCATATAGACATCACTCATGCTTCTAGGCTCATTCATGAAAACCAAAATTCTTTTGATGCTTATATGGTGCCACTATTGCTTCTATGACTTGATATGATCTAGTGGTAGCATATGACATGTTGATGGGCTTGCAATCCTAGTGTTTGATCTATGTCTATGATCTTAAGTGTTTAATTCAACATAGGCAATATAACCATCTTAGCATGTGTGAACAAGCTTGCCTATGGTTTAAATCGAATTAAATATCTTGGGCAAATAGCTTAGTTCAAACCAAAGTTGAAAACAATCTTTCACCCTATCTCACACTAAGGGGGAGTAAAACTTGAATATCTATAATTGGTCCTGCCTTTTTGTGTTAATTGGATGACAAAAGGGGAGAAATTGTGAAAAGATATAAAATTGACCAAAGGGGAGAATCAAAAGATATATGACATAGGGGGAGAAATTGAAAGATAAAGGGGGAGAAAATAAAAAAAACAATTTTGAAAAGAACACACAAGTAGGGGGAGCAAGCTCATGAACACTATTGTTGCATTTGAATGCTTGCATCCTCATATGTATTGTTGCACAAGTACTTAAATTCAAATATTCATGCTTGTGTGGTGTTTGCTAGTGATACAAATTGAATGATGATTGATCAACTAGCATGCATAGGTTGGTAAGCTAGATGTGTGTGTTTTCAAGTGGTATTTAGAAACCTTGCTCTTAAATGTTGATCTCACGGGGTTTCTAGCTTTTCCTTGATCTCTAGCTTATCATGGTGCTAAGGGTGATTCTAATTCCGTACTCCGAGGATATCACACTTCAAAGGTCTACTCTTAAACCTTAGCATCATTTGGTAGCTATTTACTCTTCCACATTGTCTATCTATGCATATGTGCTAAACTTGAACCAAACTCTAGAAGCACACATGTAGGGGGAGCCAATAACTACCAAATTGAATTTGTGTGACTTGTCCAAAATTTAAAATCTTTGATCAAAATGCTTGGACAAGCTACTCAAGTTCAAAATGATTATATTTCATATCTTTATGGAAAGGTTGTCATCAATTACCAAAAAGGGGGAGATTGAGAGCCCCATGTGTTTGGTTTTGAGTAATTTATGAAACCTACCTAAGTACTAACCTTGATCTCTAAGTGTGAATCATGAGATAGGTTGGTACATGCCATGTGATGGAGCTAATGGATCAAAGGTGATGATGGCAAGGCTCTAGCATGGTGGTGCAAAGGAAAATGGAAAAGGGTTCAAGGCAAAGGTGAAATAGGAATCCATTTTCAGTTTTGTGATCAAGACACCATAGAGGGTGTGATCACATTTAGGATAGATAGCCGTATTATCAAGGAGGGAGCTCTCGTGTTTGATTACGGTTATCATGTGCCACTAGGTTCTTTGCATTGCATTTAAAATCAATTGAACTAGTGATACAACCAACTAATTCCAAGATATATGTGAACTAAAAGCTAACACACGTGCACAAGTGCTTCAATCACTTAGTGTTAGCCCTTGGAAGCTTGGGAGAAGTTGGTGGCTGAGTTTGGCGAGGAAAAGCAGTCCGGACGCTAGGGCATGTGTTGTCCGAACGGCAGTGTGCGTCCGGAAGAATACCCTAGGTGGCTCGGCTGAGAAAGGGAGTCCGGATGCTCTTTGTGGTCCGGACGCTAGACTCCAGACGCGTGTCCGGAGCCTAGTTGCTCTCTGTTGTTCTCTGGTGAAGGAGTCCGGACGCTAGTGTTGGTCCGGACAGTGGCTCTGGATGCGCGTCCGGAGGTGTTGAAGTCTCTCAGGCGCTCTCGGGTGTTCTGGAAAATATTTCTGGATGCTTGGTGCAGTGCGTCCGGACCCTAGCTACAGTGGCGTCCGGAGATGCGTCGCATGTAGAGGCTCACACGGGAAGAAACATGTTCAAATGGAGACTTGACCGGACGCATACGCCATGGTCCGGACCGCGCGCTGCGCGTGTCCGGAGGCCCGTCTGGAGGTATGTTTCACAGGCATTGGCGCTCGGTGGAGAAGGGGTCCGGACGCTCTTAATGGTCCAGACCCCCTGTGTAAAGTGCGTCCGGAGGTGGCGTAGAAAGTGGAAAATGGGTGGAAACGGCTAGTGTGTGGGTGAGGGCTATATATGGTTGTATGGCCGGCCCTTTGGGGTAGCTCTTGCACTCCTACTTCACTCACACACTTGTGCTTTCTTGAGAAGCTCCACCCACTCATCCTCTTGACATAATTGACATATTCATGAGAGATTGAGTGAATCCAAGTGCATTGCCCATTGATTGCATTCTAGTGGCACTTGGTGATCGTTGTCTTCGCGGAAGATCTTGTTATTCTTGGAGGTTGCCACCAGCTAGACGGCTTAGAGCGACGAGGATCGTTGAGCGGAGGAAGGTGATTGTCTCCGGCTCCGATCGGTGGATTGTGAGGGGTTCTTGATCCTTCCCCACGGGAGTTCGCAAAAGGTATCTCTAGTGGATCGCTCGTAGCTTGTGGATCCCTATCTTGTGTTGGTTTTGCGGCACCCGGTGACGGGTTTGGCGTGTGATCCCAATTAGCGCGTGAACCTCCAAGTAGGTGTATCGCTACAACGGGGACTAGCTTGTTGGCAAACAAGTGAACCTCGGAGAAAAATCTTGTGTCTCATTGTCTCTCTCTGAGGATTTCTATTGTGATTGATTGGCTACATATTGATCTCATCTCCACGTCGGTATAACCTTCCTAACTCTAGATTTGCACTTACATTCTTATATCCTTGCAAAGTAGAGATTCTAGCTTAGCTTGTGTAGCTTAGTCTAGTAGCTCTAGTTATTTAGGTCTTGTGTGTGACATATGATTTTTCTTGCTAGTAATTAGACTTGTGGTAGGTGGCTTGCCAACCCTAGTTGTGCTAGTGCAAACTTGCTTTACGCCGTATTTTATTCTAACAAGTTTGCTTAGTGTTGTTGTAAAATTTTTTTAATAGGCTATTCACCCCCTATAGCCATATCTAGACCTTTCAGCTAGGTGTATTTTTCATTGGAAATTCATTCTAAAAAATTGTAGCATCTTTGGACTCCATTATTGTACCAACATTCATGTCAGACACTCCAGAATTTATAAATTAAAACCTATACCCAATGCTATGAAAAATAATAACCAAGAAAGATACAATCAACAGTTCTAGGCCCAAGTTTGCGCTTCTTGTTGATATGCACATTAACTTTGTCTAAGAAACCCCAAGTACGCAAATAAGAGAGATTTAATCTTTTCTTTTTCCATTCTTCAAATGGTGTAAGATCTTTATTCTTTGTTGGAACACGATTCAGGACATGACACGTTGTCAAAATCGCCTCACCCCACCATTCATTAGATAGTCCCACAGTATCTAACATGACATTAACCAATTTAGTTAGAGTATGGTTCTTTCTTTTGGCAATCCCATTGGATTGTGGTGAATATAGCGGTGTCCTCTCATGAATAATTCCATGTTCCACGCAAAATTCAGAAGATACATTCGAAAAATATTCTCCTCCACAATCAGACCTTAACCGTTTAATTTTTCTCTCTAATTGATTTTCTACTTTAGTTTTTAGGCTTTAAAATAATTGAATGCTTCATCTTGTGTTTTTAACAAATACACATAGCAAAATCTATTATAATCATCTATTAAAGTTATGAAATATCTTTTACCGCCCTTAGTCAATTCACCATTCATCTTGCATAAATCAGAATGTATAAGTTCTAGTGGTGGCAAGTTACGTGCCTCAGCAGCCTTATAAGGCTTGCGTGATTGCTTAGATTGCACACACACATGACATTTAGAAACTTTGACCAAGTTAAATTTTGGGATTAAATTTAAATTTGCAAGCTGCGTGAGACATCCAAATTAACGTGACAAAGTCGTGAATGCCATATATTCGACTCATCCAAATTAATAACATTGTTCACTACCTTATTACACACATCATCAAGCAAAGATAAGCGGAACAAGCCTCCGTAGTCATAACCTTTTCCAACAAATGTTCCATGTCTCGACACAATACATTTATCGGACTCGAGCACAATTTTAAACCCATCACGACATAGCTGAGAGCTGCTAACAAGGTTCTTTCTGATGGAGGGAACATGTTGCATGTTCTTTAATAGCACCATCTTTCCCGAAGTAAACTTCAGAATGACCGTATCAACACCAAGAACACGTGCATGAGAGCCGTTCGCCATCAGCAAGACTCCTATCTCTAGTCCGTCAACCTGATAAGAAGTAAATAAAGAAATATCAACACACATATTAATATTAACACTAGTATCAATCCACCACTTAGGCGAATGACAGACTGAAAAAACAAAAGGTGATGAATTAACATACCCAGATGTTCCTCCTCCACTGATCACCATATTTGTTGATTTTTCTCATGCTTAAATTTGCGGTATGGGCACACTTTTGCCTAATGGTCATCATCCCCACAAACAAAGTAGCCTCCTTTCTTATTACTCTTCTTAAATTCAGCAGTCTGCTTGGGCTTTTGTGCTGTTGTTTTCTTGTTTGTTCTTCTTCTGATTATTATTATGAGATGCAAATGAAATTTTCTTCTATACTACATTGGCTGCAGAAGACTCAACTCCTTTTCCACGGTTATCTTTTGCTCTCGTCCTTTCCTCAACATCAAGAGACCCAATAAGCTCAGCCATTCTAAACTCTTGTCTCTTGTGTTTTAGAGAGGTAGCAAAATCCTTCCAAAATTGTGGCAGCTTAGCGATAATATCACCGACCACAAACTTGTCAGGCAAAACACATGAAAATTGTTCTAACTCTTTAGCTAGCGCCTGAAACTCATAAGCCTGTTCTACTACAGAACTGTTATCAACCATTTTGTAGTCATACAACTGCTTCATGAGGTACAACTCACTGCCAGCATCAGAAACCCCAAACTTGGATTCAAGTGCATCCCATAATTCTTTGGCAGATGTGTATGTAATGTAAGAATCCTCATACTTTTCATGGAAGGCTGAAATCACGGCTCCTCAAAACAAGTTATCGGTAGCAAGGTACGTTCTCTCCTCATCTTGAGTAAGCGGACCTGTTGGCTGCCTGTAACGATCCACGATTTTCTCGAAGGGAAATCCACAGATTACAACATACTGTGATAGTCCTAGGAATACCAAGCTATCATATTATTATTATACAGTTGATACTACAGTCATACATCGTAAGTTACAAGTTTACAAGTATTACATCTTAGAGATTCATACCCTACTACAACAAGATACTAGCGGAAGACGCACACGAAACGATATCAGAGCAGAAACAACGCACCAGCGGGTGAAGGCTCCTCCTTCACAGGCAACCTTGAGCGTAGGACAAGACCACCTAATCCTCCAGATCCTTGCTGTTGTCATCGAAGATGACATCCAAACCTGCTAAATAACTTTCAGTACGATTTGTACTGGCCACTGGCTCCCACCCTATGCATTGCGTTTGATTTGTGGAAAGTGGTATGCAAGGGGTAGAGAAGAGAATCTATATATGGCTGTGGTTTTCCTATGCAAGTTCATTATTAAGTAATAATAATATAGTAGTAAGTTATATATCAAATTTTAACACATTTCCCACACATCCATCCCATCCACACACATCTCATCACACACACTCTCACACTCTCTAGGCGACAAGGACAACTCCCTCTCGTCCTTGTCTCAGCGACTCATAGCCGGATCCTGCAAAACCCAGGGGGAGAAAAGAAGGGACTCATCTCTCTAAAGCAAGCAAGGCGTAGGTCATGAGAAGTCCATAACCGGGGACACGGCTATACGTATAGATCGATCAACTCCGCAGAGTGTGTACACCTGTACCCACAGGATCGCCATCATCGACACTGTACAACGCCTTGGCTGACAATGGGCTATCTCCCGATCCGGAACGATACCACCCTGCCACTCAGCCCTGGGGCTCCCCGGCGCATCGGCAAACTGAGACTGGGAGATGCAACACCTGACCATCGTGGTACTACGCATCTAGTATGGTACGGGTCTCAACACCGGTACCACCCACCCTATCACCTAACAACCTGGCAGTAATGGCATCGCCCAAACCGGTCGACATCCGCACCCCACCCATTCAGGGACGAGTGGTGTGCACGAATAAAACTCATGGTTCCGATTCCCTTGCTATTCCAGATCCTAGGTGGGATCAGGCAGGTCATCTCCTCAAATTGGGGTCCTCCCACATACCATCATAGCACCCCTATCCCGGGGCTCGCCCCGGGATCTCCTCAAAACACAAGTACCCGCCACAGGTACCTCTCGTGGGGATGCCCAGGTCACATCCCCGGCAAGACTCGTCCCCCGGACTCGTCGTAGGACCTGTCCGATCGACTCAACCCTCAGCACACAACCAAGACACACGCCAAGATCTCCCCAGTTATTATCATTATACCGGCACACAGTGCCTAGCCACTCACAAACAATCCTCCACTCAGCATCACATCAATGACATAATGCGAAGTAGAAGTAACAAGTAAGTAAAGCGGGTGTCTATCCTAACAGCAGGTGTGCAGAGGTAAGGTTGCGACAAGGTATAGGCTTTTTAAGCAATCTACCATGCAACCTATCAGTTTAATTGCAGAAAGTAAAGCACTAGCATCTATGTATATGCATGTCTAATAGGATTCTACGAGGTTGGGTGGGATGTGGCACCTGCTCATATAGATCCATACTCATCCACATCCTGTTGATGCTCATGTCTTCTGCCTCCAACGGATCACCGGTCCGGTCAACATCATCCTCGATGCAACTACCTCGACAGAGCGACAAACAAGGAAGAAAGCAATCAATTCTTGACCAAGATCCAAACTAAAGGACAACGAGACACAAAAAGAGAGGCTAGCGACAAAAGATACCAAAAGACTTAGCCCTCGCGGTGGTTGTCTGCTTTCCTCGGGCTCAAAAGGAAACAAGAGTGGTTGTCTGCTAAGCATAAGCTCAAGTCACGACCCTAAAATAGCCACTTCCCGGGTTGATGGTGTCAACCTGTATGGCTTCAAGAGAAATGGGCCTAGACTCTAGCTCAACTTAAACATACACCACAACTTGTAGTCTTTCGATCCGAGTGTCATGGAAATTGACGGGGACCAAAAATTACAAGCGGAGAGAAGACAAGCACAACAGGGTTCGGCCATTGTAGGCTTCTACCCCACAAGTCACAACCGAGCATGAACAAGAAAGAACGAACGACAATGCAAGATGCAAGAGTTGTGACTTGGTCCCATAGGCTTTGACTTGCGCACCATGGAAATCAGCACAAGCAAAAGAGAATGGGACAAGAGAAATAGGCGAAGGGTTGGCTCAGCCGTCCATATCACGTCCTTAGTAAGGCTGGTTTTTTTGACGGTCGATCAAGTCGACTCACATGGTTCCAAGAACATGAAATAGACCATAACTTTGCCAACTAGAAGGGATAGTCCGGCTGGTCTTTGATCCGATCGTCATGATAAAGGACGGGATCGAACAGAGCGAGCTATAAAAGGGAGCAGTGGTCTACTTCTCCCAATCAGCACGCCATGGCAAAAGGCGAGGAATTGGAAAGGAGCAACACACAAGAGAACACACAACACCCAAATCTGCTTGTAGGGTACCACGACCTACGTGCACTAAATGCACCTAGACACCCCTAGGGCCTTAGCGGTGCGGTTGTCACCGCAAGGACCTAAGAAGCGCCATGGTCTAAGATAGGTACAAGCATACAAGGGGCTCGAGTGTGATGAAGCAAAAAGAGAGAAGGGGAGAGACGAGATTCACCTTCCTTTGATCCACTCGCCATTGTATTTGATGGTAATCAAAGGAATGGAAACAAGAGGGCAATAAATAAACACCAAAAGGAAACAAGCAAGCGAAAAGAGATTAGTTCCTCGACACTTCGATCATCATGTCATGGCAAAGGACATGAACCGAAGAAGTTGGAACAAGAGGGCTCAATCCACGTCTTACTAGATCGACGAGGATTGATAAGAGATGAATAGCCTCCGCATTCTCTCGACCAACATGCCATAGAAAAATAGACGAAGGCCGAAGGAACAGGGATACTAGCTCATGGTTCCCGGACCACACCAACTCGTAGGGCACCATGACCTACGTGCACTAAAACAGCACAAGACAATCCCTCAAGCTCTAGCAGTGCGGTTGTCACCGCAAGAACCAAGGAAACGCTATGGTCTAGGTGGCACAAGCATACAAGGTGGGTAGGAAGAAGAGAAGCAAAGAAGGTAAAGTCCGATGGTCACTGCAAGACGACTCAGGACCAGGAGCTCTACCTACACGAGTTGGCATCCGAAGATTCCACAATAGTCGTCCCCTCGTTCGGCTCTAGTGGACTAGGTTACGTGAGACTTATCATGTGTGGGTAGGAAGCGCACCGTTGTCGAGTCCACCATAGCCATGCCCTAGGGCCGATTAGGGTCACTAACGACCGCAGTTCTACGGGGCCAACAAGACACGAGAGAAGGGATCATGCTTGGCGTTATGGCCACAGCGGGACGAACCCACGACCGAACGACCCAAACGCGTCTCTTCTCAACCGGCTCGAAGGCTCGGTTCGCAGACAAAGATCACAACACAAGAAAGATAACTCGAACAACACGCAACTGAGGTAGCACATTTCCATGGCAACAAGAACAGATAGACCGGCACGAAGGCACGACATAGGCATAGATACATATCAAAGATAGACATGGGTATCATGAGTAGCTGACAACTGCAGACAAGTAAGAACTAGTATGAAATGAACAAGAGTTTCGCCAATGACGAGGATGGCGTTGGCAAGGTTCCAAAGGCTTGACCTTGAAGTGCCACGAAGGGCGAAGGTTGCTGCAAGGATCCAACGGGCGTCCGGGATGGCACGGGCACACCTTCCTGCAACAGAAAGATCACGACACAATGGCCGGACAGAGCAACGACTAGGCAGGGGACGTCGGAGCTCCGGGAAACGGTGCAGCAGTTCTGCGGTATCCCTGCGACAGTGCAACCATGGCACAAAGGCCAGACTGAGGAAGGAAAGCGCAAGGAAGAGGGGAAGGTAGGGGCTTGTTCACGGTGGCTCACCAGAGGCATGGGGGTCGTGTGGGTGCAACCGGTGAGCGGGGTCGGGGTCGCGGCTGGACGACATCGTGGTTGCTGTTGTTCGGTGGAGACAATGCGCAGCGTGGACGACGTGGCGGCCGCCGCGGTTGCTGTCGGTCGCGGCCACGGTCATCCGGCCGTGGTAGAGAGGTAGGAAGGTGCGGTGAAGGCTCGTCCGCGGCGTCGAGGTCGCGGCGCCTGGGGACAACGTCGAGGCGGTTTTGGTTGGAGACGCAGGGTCGATGCAGGGGCTCGGTCGGCGACGTCGATGGAGAGAAACCCGAAGCAAGGTCGCGGGGCTCCTGATGTGGACACAGCTCCGGCAGCGAGGTGACGTCACGGACTGGCAGCAACCGATGCGGCTCTGGCTTGACGTAGAGGGAGGCGCGGTCCACTTCGCGTGTTTGCAGCACGGATCGACGGTGAACGCATTCGGCAGGCGGAGCGGCGAGGCAGCTCGACGCCGCAGAGGCGAGGTCATGGAGACGACGCGTCGTCGAGGCGAAGCGGCGGTGGTGTCATCGCGACAGGGGCCCGACGATGAGGAGGGTCAGCTCGGCGACTGGCTGGCTAACGCGCACGACGTGACCGGCTGCGGCGACAGCAGCTGGCTGCAGCTCCGGTGCGAGCACGACAGTGGCCGATGCGGGTCCTCGCCGCAGCGCGCGTGGCTGGCTGCGGCCATGAGGTGGCAAGCGGCGGCAGCAGCAGAGGAAGATGGCGGCGGCGCGAATGGGGGAGAAGGAGAGGGCGGCTACTGTGTCGGTGCTTTATACGCTCGGGCTAGGGTTGCTGAGCACTGTTGAACGACGGCGATCTCCGGCTTCCGTGCCTAGGACGCGTGGCGCGCATCCCACGGTGGAGGTTGGGCCGCGGGCGTGGCGGAGTCGCGAGCGCGGCGCGGGTGTGGGGCCACGCGCGTGGCTGTGCGCATAGGCGTGGTGCGCGAGGCGTCGGGGTGGAGCGTGATGCGTGGCGTGCGTGTGTGCCCAGGGTCCCGGCGGTGGCGGCTGCTGCTGAGGATGGGAGGGGAGGGGCGCGCCGTGTCCTAGGGTTTGGTGAGGCTGAGTAGCGGCTGGGCCTTGAGCCAGGCTGGGCCGCGGTGGCAAGCAGGCAGGGTGGCCGAGCTGGGCCAAGGTGTGAGCAGGACTGGGCCTGAGCGGGAGAACGGATGGAAAAAGGCCTGCTCCCATTATCTCTTCAAAGAAAAAGGGATTTTAGTATATATACATATATATATATGAGTCAAGGAAAATTTGGAAGAAGCTCCAAAAGTACTTGAGATAGGTTCAAGAGAGGAACTTGATACGGATTTGAATTGGATCCAAGGTGGGATTTTGACCGAGGATATTCAATAGAGGTTTCGAGATATCCGATTAGGGGATTTGCCATGGATTTGTGCACTCAAAAATGAAACGGAACACGAAACCCAAACCCAACTCAAGAGCTGAGGCACACATCTACAACCACATCTACATGTTTGCAACGATTCGTCAGTAATTAGCTTGGTTCCACCTAGCGACTACATGCTCCACACATTACATGAAAAAGTTTTTGAAAGTTTGGATTTTTGGTTGTTAGAAAACTCGGGTTATTACACTGCCCCTGTGAGACGTGATAACAGTTCATAGCAGTAAACCATAAGATCATCTTACTACGCCACCTCTTAAAATTGGTACCATCAAAATCATTTGGTTTCAGCGTAGCAGCAAAACCTCTGATAGAAAATTGCCTAAAATTAGGTTTTTGGATTGTTAAGTATTTAGGCAATTTTCATGGTAATCTCATCCAAAAATTAAATAGTAAAATCATGATGATGACATATATTTGCATGTGAATAAAACTAGCAGTATATACATCATGCAAATATGTGATCGACACAGTAACAATAAACACGAAAAACATGTTTAACAAGAGATTTAGTTTGTACCCAGAGGAGGGGCTCATGTCGAAGGCATGGGAGGCTCCATTCGCACTAGTCGACATAGTGCGTTGATCGAAGTCGCGGACCACAGTCGATGCAGGAAGAGGTTCGCAGTGCAGTCCTGCGAACGGCTCCGGGAAGAAGACGAATAGGGCGAACACCAGGAGGCCTCTGGGAAGAAGACAGGAAGAAGCGAGCAGTCGCGGATCGCTCCCCAAATCCCGCGCACCCCGTGCAAGGATCTCAGGGCGGCGTCGGTTCCAGAAGCACCTGCTCTCTCGATCTCTCTGTGCGCGCAGATGAACGAGACAGGAACGTTTCAGAAGCAACGTTGTGCGCGTAGATGAACGAGACAGGAACGTTTCAGAAGCAACGTAACAGAGAAGGTATATCGCGAGGTTTATAGAAAGGTGAAGACAGACGGATGCGGGAGAAGGAAGGCCAACTTACAGGCTTGAATCTCAGAAAATCAATTTCATTCAAGCCTGTCGTTACAACATTAATCGTTGATTGACGTTTCCTTTTTCACCGTTGAATCCTCAGTTAATCCACCGAGTCGCAAAACCATACCAAACGGCACGGCACGCCACGCCTCGGCTCGGCGGCGGCGGCGGCGTGCGTGTGGCACCCCGTCATCACCCCCTTAACTTCTCAATTGGTGCACATAAAGTCTAACTATTCATGTTGAGTCAATTTATAGTCAATATCCCGTACGGGACTATACTTGATGCAACATAACATATGCTATGAGATTATGATTTATTAGAATATTAAAATATGTACCAAACCCATTTATTCAACACCTATGTGGATGATACTCATGGCATAAAATATGTCGAGAAGTCTGATTTAGTTTATGGTAAAGAACGATGTGATAGCAAATGATATTCCCTTTAGAGCATCTCAAACAGAGTTGGAATCGAACTTGCTATTTGTATTTTTAGCTAAAATGTAAGAAATTTGGCCTGCAATAGACTAGCTAATAACGCCATTGTTATTATATTTGATGCGCTATTCCGTGAGGTTTGGAAGCTAAATTTGGTTAGCCGGTGTGCCTTGGTATATTAGCGTTTATGACACTGACAGCTAGTACATTATTCGTGTTACTCCAAAATTCCATTCCGTGCAGAGTTGACGAGCCACGCTGAATCCACGTGCCCCAGCTCAACCATAAGAAGTTGCTCTGTCTGAAGAGCTCTGTTGACTGCCCAAGGTTTAATGACTAAGCGAGTACTTCTTAGAGCAACATTAATAATACTTCTACTTGTTGGTTGTAAAGTTTCTTTTTCTCTTTCTCTCGGTCCACTCGTATAATGGTTTACTCTTTATTATGAATATATGGTCAACTTGTCTCTCTCACAAATTTTCTTGCTTACTATGTCTAAGTTCACTGTAAGCTTACAACCCACTTCTTCTCTCACTCCTCTCTTCTCTCCTCAACGTTAGCATTTAGCCAGATTGCAGCCTTCTATTATACTTGTTCTTATAGGCGTTCTGACGCTTGGTTGGGCCGGGGCACGCCAAGCGGACTCTATCCTAGACCTACACGCTCATATCTTTTTAATTTTAATTTTCTTTGTGATGCGGGACGACTTGATTCAAGCATGATGCAGGTTCCCATGTTTAAAAGACCCAAAACTTTGTTGCATATATACAACCAAATATAAACTTGTCTTATATTAGACCAACAACAAAAATAACCAAACACTTAAACGAGCTCAACCCGACTTCTTTAGTTCTGCGCACGGCCTAACTATCCTAGCTTAAGGCTTGCTCTACAACCAATCTTGATCCTTTCAACCATTACCCCCTAGTCTTTGGTATGCTTTCCTTAATAATGATCCAGATTCTCCTGTGATCATAAATGGATAAACTCTCTCAGGAAGAAACATTCTGTTTGATAACTATTCTAAAAAAATATAAATCAGCCTTCGGCTATTCACTCCAAGATCTCAAAGGTATTAGCCCTGCTCTTTGCACCAATCGTATCCCTATAGATCCAAATTCTATACCTTCTAGGGAGCCTCAATGTAAGCTTAATAATGTAATGAGAGAAGTGGTTAATAAAGAGGTTTTGAAACTATTACACGTCGGGATAATTTATCCTATGCCACACAATGAGTGGGTAAGCCCCATTCAAGTTGTGCCTAAGAAGGGAGGCATGACAGTTGTTAAAAATGAAAAGAATAAATTAATTCCACAAAGAACTGTCATAGGATGGCAGGTGTGTATTGATTATAGAAAACTTAACAAGACAACAAAGAAAGATCACTTTTCGCTACCTTTCATTGATGAAATGTTAGAACACTTGAAACACCACTTGTTCTTTTATTTTCTTGATGGGTATTCTGGATATCACCAAATCCCAATTCATCCATATGATCAAAGCAAAACCACTTTTACATGTCCTTATGGAACTTATGCTTATCAGAGAATGTCTTTTGGATTATGTAATGCTCGAGCTTCTTTTCAAAGATACATGATGTCTATATTTTCTTATATGATTGAAGAGATTATGGAAGTTTTCATGGATTATTTCTCTATATATGGAAAAACTTTTGATGATTGTCTTGAAAACTTAGATATGGTTTTGCAAAGATGTGTAGAAAAACACTTAGTCCTTAATTGGGAAAAATGTCATTTCATGGTTAGAAAGGGTATAGTGCTAGGACAATTTTTGAACATGAAATTGAGGTAGACAAAGATAAAATTGAAGTAATTGAACAATTAACTACACCTATAAATGTCAAAGGAATAAGAAGTTTTCTTGGTCATGGTGGTTTTTGTCGTCGGTTTATAAAAGATTTCTCTCATATTGCTAGATCGCTTACTAATCTCTTGGCTAAGGATGTACCCTTTGAATTTGATGATGCATGTTTAAAATTCTTTGAAACTTTGAAAAAATCACTTATTTCTGCATCAATCATTCAACCCCCTGATTGGTCATTGCCTTTTGAAATTATGTGTGATGCAAGTGATTATGCTGTAGGAGCGGTGCTAGGTCAATCTAAGGATAAAAAGCATGACACAATTACATATGATAGTAAACCTTTGGTAGGACCTCAACTTAATTATGCAACAACTGAAAAAGAACTCATGGCTATTGTTTTTGCTATATATAAGTTTAGATCTTTCTTGGTTGGAGCTAAGATAATAATTTACACTCATCATGCTGCTCTTAAATAACTGCTCGCTAAGAAAGATGCTAAACCCCATTTAACAAGATGGATTTTGCTACTCCAAGAAATTTATTTAGAAATAAAAGATAAGAAAGGAGTAGAAAATTTTGTTGCTGATCATTTATCAAGAATGCAGTTTGAAGATCCGCAGGAGTTACCCATTAATGATCTACTCAGGGATGATATGCTTTTTCTATTCTCCAAATCTAACCCCTAGTATGCAGATATTGTTAATTTTATGGTTACAGGTTATGTACCACTAGGAGGAGACGAGAAAGCTCATCTATGAAAGTCGTCTCCACATATGGGATGAACCATACCTCTTTAGAGTATGCTCAGATAGGTTACTCAAAAGATGTGTACCAGCTGAAGAAGGAATCAAGATCATTTGACGTTGTCACTCATCACCTTATGGAGGACATTATGGGACATTTCCTAAATATCAAATAAGCAAATCAAGAATATTCTATAGAAGACAGTCAATGAGATAAAAACAAAATAGAAGCGCAAACTATCTTATGTATTATGGCTTATGGAACAACCTATGAAACACCACTTGGAATGTCACCATATCAACTCATCTACGAGAAGACTTGTCATTTGCCTGTAGAGCTAGAATTCAAGGCTCACTGGACAATCAACTAGTGGAACATGGACTTAGAAGCTGCAAGAGTCAAGATAAACACTACTACAGAATTTATTAACCGCAGTGTTGCCCAAAAGGCCTCCGCAGCGGACGTTTTTTCAGCCCGCTGCGGTAAATCGCCACGATTTACGGCAACGGACCGAAAAGACTTACCGTGACGGCCACTATTGCCCGCTGCGGTAAATCGATTTACCGCAGCGAGCATCTTAAGGTGTCCGCTGCGGTAAATACCCTATTTACCGCAGCGGACACCTTAAGATGCCTGCTGCGGTAAATCGATTTACCGCAACGGGCATCTTAAGGTGTCCGCTGCGGTAAATACCCTATTTACTGCAGCAGACACCTTAAGATGCCCGCTGCGGTAAATCGATTTACCGCAGCGGGCAATATTAAAAGCCCGTCACGGAAAAGGCCTAGGCCCATCAGGCCCAAGTTGGCACCCGATACCCTTCTTCCTATATATTAGAGAACTTAGGGTTTGGAGGCAAATCACACCATAACTCACACACCCGTCGCCGCCACCACTCACGCACGCACACCATAGCTCACACACGCACACCACGACCATGCACGCACACCAGCCAAGGAGTGGCCGCCACCACTCACGCGCGCACACCACAGCTCACACATGCACACCACGCTCACACACGCACACCACGACCACGCACGCACACCATCCAAGGAGTGGGAGTCGCGGCCGTGAACTTGATGACGGGGAGCATGCGGATGAGCGGCAGGCCGAGGCCCCGTCTGCTGCCGTCCACGGTCGCTGAGGCGCGGCCTACGACGGACGACACCGCCTCCTTCTCCCGGCCGTCGCTGGCCCCACGCGCGCGCCGGTGCCATGGCGGGTGGCGCGACCACACCACGCACAGTAGCTGGCACGACGATGACGGATATGTAGCTGCTGGTACGACGACGGCAAGGAGCTGCTGCACGCACAACACAACCACAGGGACGCGACGACGACAAGGAGCTGGTGCCGTACAACGGCTGTGGGCACGCGGTGCGCGGATTCAACTGCGGCGTTTGGTGCGCATCCACAACGGGGAGGTCACCGGCACCTCCATCTCCTCATGAACTGCGGCGAGCACGCGGTGGATCTGGCGAGCAGCGCATGGAGCAGCGGCGGGCGGGTGGTGGAGCTCCTGGCGGCGATGGGCCCAGATCCAGCCCGTGTGGATTTTTTCTTTTTTTTGTTTACGGAAATTCTTTACCGCAGCGGACAACATAAGCCGCCCGCTGCAGTTAGTACTGATTTACCGCAGCGGGCGTCTTATGTTGCCCGCTGCGGTAAATATATAAACCGCAGCGGCCCCTTTTGCCCGTTGTGGTTAAGCGATTCTTTACCGTAGCGTGGCAGCGCAAGCGGACGCTGCTGCCCACTGCGGTAAACCAATTTTGGCTGCTGCGGTAAAGATTCTTGTAGTAGTGAAAGATGCAACCTCAGGGTTTGACAAATGGCGTGAAAGAGCATATCATAACGCCAAGATGTACAAGGAGAGAACCAAAAGATGGCATGACAAGAGGATCAAGAAGATGAACTTTACCCCGGGAGATAAGGTATTCCAGGGCTAAGCTCTTCAGACAAGGAAAATTACAAAGTAAATGGGAAGGACCTTTCACGGTGATTAGCACTTCATCTCATGGAGTGGTGACACTTCAAAATGATGAAGGTACGCTATTCAAGGTAAATGGCCATCGACTTAAGATTTTTCTAGAACCTAATAAGAGTCATGAGGAGTTGGACGTGGTTGAGTTCCTCTCTTTTCCATATTATAAGCCTCTGTCGAGCCCTTAGGTTTTCAGAACTTGAAAGTTGCAAAAATAGGATTAGATGGAACTATGGAAGTGAGTCATCCAGAAAAAAGAAACTATAAACGGTCCCCGTAGGGGGCCGGCTGGCCCCACCCTTAGGCCGGCCGGCCTCCACCTATCCTGAAGCATGATGCTTCGCCTTCCTTATCCTCCAAAGCCTCTTTCCTGTTTAGTTATTGTGGTTTCATGGCCGTGGTAGTTTTTTCTTGTTTCGATCTCTTCGTAGGTAGATCGAAACCCTTCTCCAAGCCGGTTCGGAATATAAAACTAGACCCTTGGCTGCCTCCTAAACCATAATTCTCATAGCCTCATACCTTCAAACAGCAGCCAAGTTCTCCTCTTTTCAATCCCCAATGGCCAGCAACAACGGCAATGACTTCAATGGACCTCCTCTCGATTACTCCAAGGCCATCGTCGTCGCCTACCTAAAGGTGACCATCGCTATTGAGCCACCATGTGCTACCGCCGCATCCTCGAAGGAGATTGTTCCTTATGCCCAATCCTACTATGCTCGTGTCAACAAACTTGAGCCACCACTATCACGCCTAGCCATCGAAGGACCTCGTCAATCGTCAGACTAGATGTTCACGTTGTCGAAGGAGATCAATATCCTTCCTCTCGGACCCAATGAGAAGATGGTGGACATGAGGACCAACAAGTTTGGAGTTGTAGCATGCATGAAGTACACAACTTCTCGTCTCATCATGGATGGAGTTCGAGCTTTGCCAGACCATATCACTTTCAACCCTATGAAGAAGAGAGCTGCACCTACTTCCTCCTCCGACAAGCCCAAACGTTCTAGGACCACCATCACGTCTCTAGAGAAGAGAGTTGATGACCTGACCAAGGCTGTTGATGAGTTCAGAAAGGACCTTGCATCCCTTGCTGGAATCATTCAAAAGATGAAGTTGAGGAAGGTTGACAACAATAAAAAGAATAAAGATTTAGAGGCTAGGGTTAATACCATATTGTGTACCATCATAGGGTTAGCTAAAGAAAAATTAGCTGACAAAGAGAGCAGGTCCGCTTTTATACATAAGCATTTGCAAGCTGTTGCAGCCTGTTCTCGGCGCGCCAACCAATAAATTTGAAAACTAAGAGTTTGTGTTAGTAGATTAATAAGGCACTAGTGTGTTTCTTTTGTTTGGTTTAAATTTAGACTTTGCTTAATAATCTTAGCTAGTTTGCTTATGTAATAAAAGTGCCTTAAATGATATCAATAAAATTTGATTAGAGTTATCTCCCTCTCTATTTTCATTATTATTCTGGATAGTTGTGCTCTTATCTCTACATGTTTTATAGAGATGAACAAAAATAAGTGTGGGGGAAAGCCACGTCAAAACCCTGATCATGAAAATTGGAGGAAACAGAAGCAATTAACGACAAGACCGCACACGACAAAGTGGGCCGAGAAAGGCCACAGAGCTAGGCCGCCCAGCCTCTTAGCCTTCCTCTTGCTTTCTCATTCGTCCATGTTGACGGTCCTTAGCGTCAACTTTTTAAGAAATTATAAACATGATAATTGAATCAATCAAATATAATATCTAGAAATATAGGGTTTTAATTAAGAATTTCCAGGGGTTTTGGTGTTTCATTATTTTCTAGGGACTATTCCAGAAAAGAGAATAAAGGAAAGCAAATCAGAGAAGATATCGAATAAATACTGTGGAAAAACAACTGCCAAAATATTCACGGAGGATCCCGCAGACACCGGAGCGAAGCGGGGCCCCAAACCCTGCCAGGTGGGGCCGGGCGGCACCCCCTGGGCCCGCTGACCGCCGTCTTCTTGAAGCTTCCTCCACCGCCTTTGAAGATTGATCTTAGTCCTACGTGAAGTCGGTTTGATCCAACGGCTGTCGTGCATGCCACCAGACTATAAATAGGAGGGAATACCCCCCCTGGAGGCATCCCTGATCATTCTCAGATCATTTGGAGATCCATTCAGTTTAAGTCATAGGAGATCTAGTCATCTAGAGCCAGAAACTTTAGTTCATCTAGAGCACTTTCTAGTTCATAGCATAGACTAATTAGATTCGAGAGTAGAGGAAGTCAAGATTCGATCTTAAAATCCCGACGTTGTCAAGAGATTGGATTCTTGTACAGTTCTTATTCTCTTATTCTCTTTTAGTATTTATCTGTAGTTGTATGATATTCATAGGCAACACTATTCTTCATTAATATGTTCTTTTTTACTTTGTTCATTGTCTACTTTAATATATCTAGTATAGTTAGTTTGCTATTGAGTTCATGCACATGTTCATATAGCGCTCGTCTATTTGACCATATGGTAGGTGGTAGGCAGTATGTAGGCATGGTGCTTAGATACATTGCTTATCTGCGGATGCCTCCAGTTGTGCCGGGTTGTGAGGTAGATCGTGGACGTGACGGGTCCATTGAGTCCTTTGTAGGCCTTCCCCCGTGTAGTGGTTTGGTAGGGAGGAATTGTCAGGTTGAGAATTTCTTGTTATATCTAAAGTTTCTGAACTCAACTCATCCTGTTCATGGCCCTATTGTGGTTAGGAATATTGGTAGTATTACTTAACAATGATCACTAGATGTACTTGCACTAACTAGCATAGCTTTGACGGTAGCTAGAATACTTAGGATGTTATTTCTTTATTAATTGTATTAGACGATGCTTGTGTAGTGACTAGAATTCTCTAGAAACATCCTTATTATTATTATGATGATGACTGATCAATTTACCCTTATCATATATATATATATATATATTTATCATGTGGCTTATCCCTGTTTAAGAGTAGAGATCATTGATGGTTAAATTCCTTCATTCATTTCATATGTTTGTTATCAATACTATAGATTATTAGTTTAAACTAGACCTTCCCAGTGGTAGAATATAAATGACAACCTGATAATACTCTAGGTAAAATGCTAGAATGATATATTTAATCTGTCCGCTTGCGGAATCATTATTCTTTGACATTTCATCTATCATTATTTATTTCTACCTAGTCATACATAAAATATAATATTTCATAAGTACCATAAAATATTCCTAGCTTTATAATTAGGGATGACAACCTAGTTCCATGCTAGGAGTATAAGGTAAAAGATAAATGGCTAGCTGCTAAAGACAAGTTAATTACATACCATGCATTTTTGGCACCATTGCTAAGAACTATGTTCTTGGTGATGTCGTTAAGAAATGTCAACAAGCATTTTTGGCGCCGTGGCCGGGGAAGGTATCTAAACTTAGGAAGTATTGATAACCATATGCAAATGAATAAAGATAGATTAACCAATCAACCTCTTAATCAAACAAGTTTACCATTGTTTCTATCTATCTGCGTATCTTTAAAAGGTCCTAAGTGATGGCTCGAGGGGGGTGAATAGCCTAAAATAAAAACTAAGACAACAACTTCCAACTAGTTAGTAACAGAAGAAGCGAAGCGAGTGTTGCGCTAGCCTAAAGGGTGATGCGAAGCCACCTATCCACAATTTCTATCCTCATATGTCTAGGATCACACAATTCCTACCACAAGACTACACAAGCTAAAGCTAGAGAGAGCTAACTAGCACAACCTAATATCTCTACTAAACAAGAACACAAGAAAGCAATAGAGAGATAAGGGTGATCGATATACCGCTGTGTAGAGGATTGATCCAATCAATAGATACTCCGAGAAAAACAATCAATCTCAAGATGGAGACAAGGTTGACACTTGATTTTTCTCCGAGGTTCACTAGTTTGCCAACTAGCTACATCCCTGTTGTGGCAAGACACTCACTTGGAGGTTCACGCACTAATTGGCATCACACGCCAAACCCGTCACCGGGTGCCGCACAACCAACACAAGATGAAGCTATCGAAACACCACGAGCAATCCACTAGAGTTACCTTTGCGATCTCCCACGGGGAAGGCACAAGAACCCCTCACAATCACACTTGTGGTCGACGAAGCACCATCACCAAGCTTCTCGAAACACACCGCTGCTCCAAACCATCTAGGTGATGGCAATCACCAAGAGTAACAAGAATACCGTAGCGAGAAACAACTCACAAGTGCCACTAGATGAACTCACTTCATGCAATGCACTAGAGTCACTCAAATCTCTCAAATGGATGATCAATCAACTAGGAGATGAGTGGCAGTGTGTGTCAGAAGCTCACAATATGTATGCAATGTCCAAGTGTAAAAGAGAGTGAGCTTGAACCGGCCAAGCACCTTTTATAGCCCCTCACAAGGAACGAGCCGTTATGCCCTTTTCTTAGCCTGAAATGTGAGCGTCGGACTACTCTACAAGGCCGTCGGACCATTCCACCAAGTCCGACGCTTTGGTCTGATGCCTCCGCTGATCACCACATGTCTCTGACAAATTTGAATTCGACCGTTGTCGTGCGAAACTATCGACCTCCGGACCACTTACCATAGTCCAGAGCCTCTTGGTCCGACGTCTTTCCATCTGGTCCGACGTACATCAGTAAGCTCCAAGGCTTCGGACTATGGTCCGGCGGTCACCTTTGGACTAGTTCGCAAGGTCCAACGCCTTTGCCATCTCTGCTGACTGTCGAGTCAACACCACCAAACCAATGGATATTGGTCCGGAGCCTCTGCATAGCACTGGTCCGGAGCTTCTAGTGAAGTGGTCAAGTGCTAGGGTCAGCCACTAGACCACCTTCAATATTCTAGAGCCTTTCCTGCAACTGGTCCGGAGCCTCAAACTTAGTGAGAATTCACTTCTCATTTCTTCCCTTGTTCACATGTTCCAACACCATGTGTTCCACAACTTGTGCTCGTGTGTTAGCATATTTTATCAAGTTTTACAAGGGTCCCTCAATAGGTTATATGCAATGCATGATTTGATTCACCTAATGGCACTTGACACTTGTAATCACATACCATATTCCCCACTTTATAGTACGGTTACTTAACCTAAATTTGATCACACCCACTAGGTGTCTTGATCACCAAAAGAAAAGCCCTAACAAAATACCTTTGCCTTGTTTAGCTTAGGGTCTTTCCATCTTTCACCTTATTCTCCAAGTGTGAGCTTTAGGATTCCACCATCCTAGCCTCCTTGCTTGCTCCACCACTTGTCATCATCTTTAATAGGTGTACTTAACCTACTCAACACTTGGAGATAGGTTAGTACATAGGTTTCATCAATTGCCAAAACACTTAGAGATCTCTCAATCTCCCCATTTTTGGTAATTGATGACAACCCATATAAAATGAATATGAAAAATGATTTTGATTTCAACTTGAAATGCTTGTCCAAGCAATATACCATGAAAGAGAGTGGACAACCATTTCAATGTTGGTTTGATAGTGTTTACTCCCGCTACATATGTGCACTTCTATGAATATGAGTCAAAGCTTTGCACATATGCTTAGATAGACCTTTTGGAGGGGTAAGCAACTAGCAAAATATGACATGATGCTAAGGTTTAAGAGATGGACCTTTGAAGCATGATACCAATCCAAGTGTGTGCCATTCAACCATCCCTTAGCAACATGGTTAGCTTGATACCAATTGGAATAAAGATAAGATCTAGACGGTTATCTAGCTAACTTTCTATGCATGCTAAGATGGCTAGAGGGTTACATACATCATCCAAGGTCACCACTTAGCATACATCACACAAGCATATCATTGTGAATTGAAATACAATGTAAACAAGCACATGTGTGAATGCACAATCAAATGCAACAACTTGTTCATAGGCTTGCTCCCCCTACTTGTGTGCTCAAATTTTAATTTTTCACTTTCAAAACTCTTCCCCTTTGTCCTTTGTCTTATCATTTCATATTTTATATCACTTTCTCTCCCCCTTTGTCACAAGTTACCACAAAGGGACTACTTGTTAAAGTTTCATCAAGTCAATTTATAAAATGATGTGTGATTATCAAATTAAGTTCACTCTAGAACACTTGTCCTACATATTTAACACGGTTTAAACCATGGACAAGCTTGTTCACACATCTTGCAATCGTTATCTTATCCATGTTGGTTAAATATAAGAACAAATATTCTATACTAAACAAATGAGGTTGCAAGCTTATCAACATGTCATATGCTACCACTAGATCAATCAAGACAGAGAAACAATAGTGGCATCATATGTACATACAAATCATTTGTTTTTTCATGAATGAGCCTAAGTGAGTGATGTGTATATGCTCTACACAAGTCTAGCAAAGGATGAATGCATGTGTCAAGCAATTGTACCTTGCTATCTTGGAGTAGAGGCATGTCATAAGTGGGGTTGCATCAACTCATGTTAGAGAAATCCAAGATATTCAACTCATTCCTTAACTTGCAAAATTTCTTCTCATCAAGTGGCTTGGTAACAATGTCAACTAATTGATCATCGGTGCCCACATTGTCAATGTAAATGTCACCCTTTTGATGATGATCTCTTATGAAATGGTGTCTCACATCTATGTGCTTTATTCTAGATTGTTGGATGGGATTGTTTGTAAGCTTCACGGTACTTTCATTGTCACATAGCAAGGGAACCCTCTTGAACTTGATTCAATAATCATTCAAAGTGACCTTCATCCATAATAGTTGTGCACAATAACGCCCCGCACTAATGTATTCGGCTTTGGCGGTAGAGAGTGCCACACTATTTTGCTTCTTGGATGACCATGAGACTAGTGATCTTCCCAATAGTTGACATGTTCCACTGGTGCTCTTCCTATCAACCTTGCATCCCACATAATCGGAGTCCGAATATCACCCCAATTCAAACCTTGAACCCTTGGGAAACCATAATCCAACATCTTGTGTATGCTTCAAATATCTCAATATCCTCTTTGTGGCTTTAAAATGACTCTCTCTAGGAGATGCTTAAAATCTTGCACACATGCATACACTAAACATGATATCCGATCTTGGTGCGGTCACATAGAGTAAAATTCCAATCATAGACCGATAGAGTGTTTGTTCAACCATCATGTCACTTGTGTCACTATCCAAATTTCCATTAGTCCCCATTGGAGTACTAATGCCCTTTGCATCTTCCAATCCAAACTTCTTGATCATATCTTTGTTGTACTTGCCTTGACTCACAAATGTACCATTCTTCATTAGCTTGATTTGAAGTCCAAGGAAGTAACTAAGTTCACCAATCATTGACATCTCAAATTCATTTGCCATCATTTCCCCAAACTCTTCTGTTGACACAAAATATGACGCAATGTGCCTCACACACAACAAGCTGGAAAGCGTGGCTTCAATCGGGTGCCTGGGTATTTTGAAATCCGGAAACGTGCCAGTCAGTTTGATCTGAAACTAACAAGGGATGAAAATCATTAGATATAAAACTGGAACATGTCGGGTGAGACTGGACAGTTCCATATATACGGCCCTGAAGCCACTTACGACGACATACAGCTATAGAAGCTGTCTGCCAACAAGTCTTATAGATCATTCGGCTAAAACAAACATGGAGTACGTGAAACGTTGATTGCCGAACGTATGTGCATGGGAAGAAAACGTATGAACGAATAACAATTAACTGTGAGTTGAAGCGTGACCAAGCTCGGCAATCTAACTGAGTTGGGATCCATGATGAAGGAACACGTAAGCAAGACATAATTAAACTAATCTAGAGCTTATATCCGCCGCACGATACTTAACCCTATAAAAGCTTAAACATGGTTAACATGCATGAACCCGCAACATGTAACAATCTAGATTAAACTAACTCGGCTATTATGAACGCAAGATCTATTTGTAGAGAGGTAAAATAGATCTACAAGAAAGAATAGAGCCGATCCATATTAATCTAGATTGAGCAAAAAGAGTGTTACAAATATATAAAATATCTAAAACATGCAACACATGATAACTTAATGAATCTACCAGATCTTGCCAAATCTGATAGAGCCGATAACTATCTTGCTTTTGCTAAGCATATCGAGAAAACGCCTGCCGCACGGTATCTACTCGTAAACGAAACATAAGCGAAGACTTCTTGATTGTCAAGCAAGGATCCGCCGCACGATCACTGAAAACAAACAAGACTACTTGCATCAACATCTAAATCCACCACATGATACTAGACATGATACTAGACATCTACTTGTCGGGACTTACGGAGGCCGACGGATCGATGGTTCCTCTCGAAGAACTCGACGACACGACAAAGGACTCAAAGTTGGCACGGGGCCAGTTGTATTGATTTGGTTGTGAACAGTTTTTTACAATGGCCAAGGGTTTATATTTATACCCTGGTCATGACATGAGTCCTAAAAGGACACTACTACAAAATATTAAAGGAAAAACATGACATCTTTGACTTCAATTTCCTTCGGAGTCTTTATTTCCTTAATTGTCGCAATCTCTGTTGCTCGATTCGGCTCTCACTTGCCGCTTTTGTCGCTTCCTTAACGGAAAACCGCCATTCTTCAGAATAGCCGACCGCACGATCACTTGCCGAATAAATTAACCGACCACACAGACACTTGCCGACCCTTTGGAAATTAGCCGACCACACGAATACTTGCCAAATGCTCCAGACATCTGTCTTTGCCAATTTACTGCGTACTGGCCCACCTGTCATCTTCCTAAGCGTGCCAAAATCTAGTGCTAACACATGCCCCCTCAATTTTGGGATAAAATTCATTTTATTCTAAAATTGACCATAAGCTCCCTCTTTTCTTCTAGGTCAACACTGTTCAGCACCGCAGCCGCCGCTCAGGAAATCCAAGCCCCAGCACATTCTTGAATTCACCACAACTCTTCAATGGCGACTCAGGATGAAATTCTAGAGGTAAGTCTCATTTCACCTCTACGCATTCGGCAATCCTTGGTTAATCTCTCTGTTTCTTTCCCGATTCATTCTTTTCTGATTTCTTTGAAGAAATACAAGAACGAGATTTTGATCCCTTATGCTGCAAATCCCGATTCCTACCTTCTTGGTCCAATGGGAAATCTCGACCCAACTAAAATCATTGAGAAGGAAACCTCAAGAATCCCCTTCAAGTCCAGAGTCACTCCGCCAAACCAATGGCCAAACACCTTCAAGACCTGGCCGTTTCCCTCAATCACCGAATGGCGAAACTGGTACCGGAGGATGCTGGACAAGAGTAGCAACCGCTAGGATGATCAAGATATCATCCATTACTTGGAATTATCTTTGTCAGAGATGCCCAAAAATGAACCCCTTCTAATAGCAGCTTCTCATTTCTGGTCTGATGTTGTTAATGCTTTTGTTTTCGGCCATGGTATGATGACTTTTACTCTAGCCGATGTTTTCATGATGACTGGCCTGAATGTGTCACAGCCGGTATACCCCTTCAAGTACAAGAGCAAAAGCAGCCAGAAAGCTGTCAAATCTGAAGGTGGATGGGTTAAGTACATTCAGACTTATATGGAGACATCTAGTGCTGTGCTTGACAAGGAGGGTAGGGCTTTCATGAATATGTGGTTGTGCAGATTTATCTTCTATGGAAAATCCAACAAGCCAACCTTAAATCACATGATGATGGCTGAGGATTTAGCTGCAGGTACTCTGATTCCTCTGGGTAAATATTTCTTAGGATCTGTTTATCACATGATGCATCATATCACTGCCCAGATGCGCCAAGATAGGGAGATCTCTTGTGTAAGTGGTCCCTGGTGGTTTGTTCAGATGTGGCTACAACTATACATGCATTAGATCATCCCTGTACCTCTTCATGGTTTGAGTTTCCCTTCAGTTAATTATGCTGAAGGCAGCATGGCAAGGGTTAAGGGCTGCCAAACATATGGAGAAGCAACATCTTCCATCAGCATTGACATGGACATTGGTCATCTCTTCAAGCTGTTCTTCAAGGGCTTCAAAAACGTGCTTTGGCTTCCTTACAGAGAGAATGATGATCTAACTCTCCCTTGCAAATTCAGCTATGAATCTGGCTGCTCTGACAAGGTGTCTACAGAGGTTTTCAACTCCTTAATCAAACCCTGCATCCTGCCAGCCGAATTTCATCATGGGAGATTAGTGCAATCTACCTATGAATTTTATTATCCAAACATGGAAGCCAGACAATTAGGATGTGGAAAATTGCCCCCAAGACCCTTCTTTTCAACAATTCTAAGATTTAGGGAGTTGATCAGCAATGGAATAGAAGACAAAAAAGTCTTTGAGCTCGGATGGGAATTGCCAATATATGAACCATCTCCATTTGGGTTAATAGATACTGCTCATCCTCTCTTTGCTTCTTGGTGGCAAGAATGGCACAATCATATCTTCAACACACCAGTGCACTCTTTATGCCAAGACCTGCAGCCCCAATTTGCCTCTGACAGTGAGGTAATTTCATTGCACTATTATTTGTCTGCTTCTGAATTTACTTCTCACTTTGACATCTGGTCATGCACAGGATTTTGAGTCTACTCCTCCTACCAAAGCAATCCAGTACTATCTAACTGGGCCCAACCCTGTCCTGGGTTTTGATGCTCCCACCTTAGTAACCTTTATGAAGACCCCTGCAGTTTTGGCTACTGCACCTCCAGGAGAAGGCAAAAGAAAGGTACTTGAGAATGTAAATGTATTCAGAAGAGTAAGATCCAAGACAGTCAAGCGGTCTCCCAAGGTATGAATCTTCCATTCGGCAATAAACTTTATTTGGCAACAATTAACCATTTTCATTCCAATTAACTCTACTATAGCCACATGTTGACATAAGTGAAGACTTCTTGATTGTCAAGCAAGGATCCGCCACACGATCATTGAAAACAAACAAGACTACTTGCATCAACATCTAAATCCACCACATGATACTAGACATGATACTAGACATCTACTTGTCGGGACTTACGGAGGCCGACGGATCGATGGTTCCTCTCGAAGAACTCGACGACACGACAAAGGACTCAAAGTTGGCACGGGGCCAGTTGTATTGATTTGGTTGTGAACAGTTTTTTACAATGACCAAGGGTTTATATTTATACCCTGGTCATGACATGAGTCCTAAAAGGACACTACTACAAAATATTAAAGGAAAAACATGACATCTTTGACTTCAATTTCCTTCGGAGTCTTTATTTCCTTAATTGTCGCAATCTCTGTTGCTCGATTCGGCTCTCACTTGCCGCTTTTGTCGCTTCCTTAACGGAAAACCGCCATTCTTCAGAATAGCCGACCGCACGATCACTTGCCGAATAAATTAGCCGACCACACAGACACTTGCCGACCCTTTGGAAATTAGCCGACCGCACGAATACTTGCCGAATGCTCCAGACATCTATCTTTGCCAATTTACTGCGTACTATCCCACCTGTCATCTTCCTAAGCGTGCCAAAATCCAGTGTTAACATCTTCACAAAATTCTTGATTTGTAGACCCGAAGATAATGTCATCCACATAGATTTGCGATACAAACAAGTCACTTCCAATCTTTTTTGTGAATAGGGTGGTGTCAACCAAACCAATCTTGAATCTCTTTGAGAGGAGAGAACTTCTCAACCTCTCATACTATGCTCTAGGTGCTTGCTTCAATCCATAGAGAGCCTTCTTGAGCTTGTATACATGGTTGGGATTCTTTGCATCTTCAAATCCGGGTGGTTCCTCAACATGTACTTCCTCATTGATATACCCATTCAAGAATGCACTCTTTACATCCATTTGGTATAGCTTGATATTATGTGCACAAGCATAGGCCAATAGAATCCTTATTGCCTCCCCCTCAAAAAAAAAAAATCCTTATTGCCTCTAACCTTGCAACCGGAGCATATGTTTCACCAAAGTCAAGACCTTCAACTTGAGAGTAACCTTGAGCAACTAGTCTTGCTTTGTTTCTCAGCACTATTCCATCTTGATCTTGCTTGTTCTTGAATACCCATTTTGTTCCAATGACATTGTGATTTCTTAGTCTTTCCACTAATTCTCAAACTTGATTTTATGTGAAGTTGTTAAGCTCTTCATGCATAGCATTTATCCAATCCACATCCTTCAAAGCTTCATCAATCTTTGTTGACTCAATGATGAGACAAAAAAATAATGCTCATAAAATTAAGCCAATCTTGATCTTGTTTGAACACCACTTTGAATGCCACCAATAACTTGATCCAAAGGATGATCTCTTACAATATTGGTAGGTTGGAGCACTTGCATGTGTGAAACCTGAGCACTCGGTTGAGATGATGATGGACTAGCCTCTTTTTGATCTTGAACTTGAGCTTCACTAGCACTTGCTTGATCTTGAGTTGGAGAGCCACTTGCTTCTTCATTTGTGGGAATGGTTACTTGATCTTCATCTTCATCTTCATCTTGTACTTGTCTTTGTCTAATGTCACCAATATCCATATCCTTCATAGCATCAACTAGCTTGTCACCTCTCACATCATCCAAGTTTTCTTCTTCATCTTGAGAGCCTTAAGTTTCATCAAATTCCACATCATGAACCTCCTCAAGTGTACCACTAGCCAAGTTCCATACTCTATAAGCTTTGCTTGTTGTAGAATAGCCAAGTAAGAAGCCTTCATCACATTTCTTCTCAAACTTGCTTAGCCTTGCGCCTTTCTTCAAGGTATAGCATTTACACCCAAATACCCGAAAATAAGCAATGTTTGGCTTTTTTCCATTCAAAAACTCATATGGAGTCTTTTCAAGAATTCCATGACAATAGAGATGGTTGCTAGAATAGCAAGCCGTATTGATAGCTTCGGCCCAAAATGAATGACTAACATTGTATTCACTCAACATTGATCTTGCCATGTCAATCAAGGTTCTATTCTTCCTTTCAACTATCCCATTGGATTGAGGAGTGTACTTTGGTAAGAATTGATGGTTGATTCCAAAGTCATCACATAGTTCATCTATCTTTGTGTTCTTGAACTCACTCCCATTGTCACTTCTAACTCTCTTGATAGTTTTTTCAAACTCATTATGGCACCTCTTGACAAATGACTTGAAGATATCAAATGTGTTAATCTTGTCACTCAAGAAGAATACCCATGTGTATCTTGTGAAGTCATCAACTATCATAAATCCATACTTGCTTCCACCAATGCTTGTATATGTTGTTGGTCCAAAGAGATCCATGTGCAATAACTCAAATGCTTTGCTTGTACTCATAATGCTTTTCTTTGGATGAGTGTTTCCAACTTGCTTTCCGGTTTGACATGAGCTACATAGCTTGTCCTTCTCAAATGTGACATCCTTCAAGCCTCTCACTAGATCATGCTTGACTAGTTTGTTCAATTGTTTCATGCCAACATGACCAAGCCTTCTATGCTATAGCCAACCCATGCTAGATTTGGAGATGAGACATGTTGAGAGTTGGGTCTCACTAGCATTTAAATCCACAAGATATAGATTCTCATATCTAAAACCCTTGAATACCATGTTTGAACCATCCACACTAATAATTTCCACATCCTCCACACCAAAGATGCACTTGAAACCGAGATCACACAATTGGGCAACCGACAATAGATTGATTCAAGCCTTTCAACTAGAAGCACATTGCTAATGCTTAGATCATTGGAGATAGCAATCTTTCCAAGCCCTTTCACCTTGCCTTTGGCATTGTCACCAAATGTGATACTATCATAGCCATGAGTGTTATCTTGGTTGATTAAGTTGAACATCCTTCCATCACCGGTAATGTGTTGAGTGCACCCACTATCAAGTACCCAATGCCTCCCTCCAGCATTATAATTTGCCTACAAGAGAGATAAATTCTTTTTAGGTACCCAAACTTGCTTGGGTCCTCCAAGTTTAGGTACCAAGGACTTTGGTACCCAAATAGACTTCTTGGAAGCCATCCATGGTGCACCAACAAACTTGGCATGAACACCATTAGTATCCTTGGAAAGAACATAGAATGAATCAACTCTAATGGATGCTTAGGCTTCTTGTTCATGCATCTTTACTCATTGTGACCAACTTGCTTGCAAATCTTGCAATAACTACTAGTATCCTTCACAAAACGAGTCTTGTGAGGGGCAAAAGCGGCCTTGCCTTTCTTGGGGTATACCCCAATCCCTCTTTGTAGAGAGATGCTCTTTGGCTACCCAAGCACATAAGCAAGCAGTCCTCACCTCCATAAGCCTTATCTAAGGAGTGATTGAGCTTTGTAAACTCCTTCTTGAGGGTTGTTTATATTTGTTAACGTTGGCAGAAGAATCACTGGGAAGTAATCCGCAAGCGCACGGATATCGGTGAGCACTTCACCCGGGAGATTATCCGGAGTATCGTAATTTGTTGTTCCGCAGGGAGAAAGTGTGCATCTAACTAACCAAATCTATTGCTATTATACTTTAGGCTACAAACAAGGTGATTTGATATGAGCGATATAGAGAAGACCGCGACAGCACTCTCGTTCTAGTATAAGCAAGATATGCGCTATTATTCTATTGGGGAGAACCGTTGAGATAAGAAACACCATAGAGGATGCTCGCCTGCGGCCTATAAACCCTACTGATCCTTCTAATGGGATTGTGGGATCCAAAGGTATCAACGGAATTGTCACGTTCCGTGCTACTACCACAGGTCCGGCTAGACAAGGGATATCTATGAGTATCTTATCCCAAACACCACGTTTACGCTAGAGATGATTACCCTACTCTCTACGCGAAGAGAATAAAGTAAAGTCACAAACCAAAAAATAATAAAATAGAGAACTTACTAGAATTAGGAGTCGAAATACCGAAGAAATCCTAGGGGCAAGCCTCAGGTTAGGAGACTTGATCCCGCAGGTACAAATTGGAGAGGAGACACCGACAGGCCGGGCTTCCTCCAATCTACACCTCCACTCTATCTCTCTCAATCTAGAAGAGTAGACTCTAATCTCACATAGAAACCAAGGATACTTTCTCTTGAATGCTATGCCGTAGTGAATCTCTCCTCTTGCTCCCCTCTCTCTCTTGCAAGCTCCAACTCTTCTCTCTATTGATTCCACTCAAATCTTTGAGAGTTGAGCTTCCAAGCTTCAGCGGAAAGCTTCTCCCTCATATCTTCAACTCCTACAAGCATTTGGTTCGCATGGTGGCCGGTGGTTTGAATTTGTTACTCTTGGAGCTTTGCTCCTAGCCAGCTAGGCGTTGCCCTTGAGCTTGCCAACCTTGTGCGTGGCAGCCGAGGAAGGTTTTTAACATCACCACTTTGCTAATACATTGCCCCTCATCTCAAGAGTTCACTCTCTTGACTTGAGACCGTGGAAAGAGCTAACCTTTGTGGTGAGCTTGAGCCTAGTGTGCCACACCTCAACAACATGGACGTAGGCAAGCCTTGGTGGCGAGCTGAACCATGGGTCAAATCTTGTGTCAACTTGTGATTGTCTCTCTAGGGTTTGGACCCAATCTACGTGGTGGGTGTGTTGCTACCACTTTCAAGTGGTGTTGGAGGTTCTCTGCACTCCTAGGAAGGTTTTGATTCAAGTGTTTTTTCCATATTCATTCTAGTTTTTGAATTGAGCTTGAATCTGTCCAGCTGACCAGCACTACCGGCCCAGAGACCAGCAGTATTGGGTAGCGCAGCAGTGCCGGGCTCTAGAGCGGCAGTGCTGCGCCTGTGCTAACAGAAACTTTGAGTTTGATTTTAAACAGGCGTATTCACCCCCCTCCCCTCTAGGCTTATCAGGTCCTTACAAATATGCAAATGAATAATGGATTGCCTTTTGCCAGGGGGAAGGGGTCCTCCTTATATAGCCCCCCTCAAATGAACATCGGTCGTCGGATCAAACTGACTTAACTTTGTGGTGTAGATTGCTCCTCAAAGGCGGTGGAACCCTAATCCGCGAGGCAGAGCCTAATTGGCTACAGGGGTAGGGCGAGCGCCCTAGGGGCTAGGGCGGGCGCCCTGGCTCCGGGCCTGATCCACTTCCCGTTTGTTCTCGTGTCTTCTGGAACCCTCTAAAGTACAGAAAATTGTGTGGTTGATAATTATCTCCATGTAAACATGACATGTGGGCCTTTCCTTGGTATTTCCTGATAACCCCCTGCAGAAATAGACATTCACCAAAACTCATGGAATTCTATCAGTATAAACCCTAGTTCTAGATATTGGTTTCATTTAGATCCTTTTCCTTGTTTAGTTGACGGTTAAAATTGGTACTTAAGGACCGTGAACATCTCCCCCAAGCTTACCTTTTGCTCGTCCCTGAGCAAAGATGAACTCAAAGATGGATCAGAAGTTGCTACAATGCTTTCATGCCTTAAAGGTACACATGCATTGAAACAAGAATTCTCCTCTGGATTAGAGTAACCTATTCTGACTTTCAAACTTACCCATATTACCTTTAACCTTGGGGCTTATAGCTATCACTTGGGTCTTGAGCAATTGAAAAGTAGAATGATCAAGCCAAGCACTATGTCTCAAGCTCTTCACTTTACCTTCATCCTGCAGTTTTGCAAAGTTTTCAAAATAAAACTCAAAGTCTCTTTTGTATGACCCTCTCAAGTCTCTCAATATGTGGTATTTTTGGATCTTCACCAAGGCAACAATGGTGTTATGCCTTCTCTCACTCACCCTATAACTAATAGGCATTATATGGAGTTCATATTTGGGGAGAAACAATGCATACATACTTGCAAAGCACATATTGTAAAGTCAAACAATGGATCCAGAGAAATAGGGCATACAATCAAATCAAGATGTGCATGTGTATGGGATATATGGTGGATGTATGGGGATGAATATATATGTGTGGTGCTTTGTTGACACCTCTTAAGTATCAATTCTAAGTGTCAACTAAGCAAAAGAAAGGATATATTTGCAACACACCACCTAAACATAGGGTTTTAACTGACAGAATTCCATGAGTTTGGGTGTTTATCTGTTTCTACAGGGAGACAACTGCAAAATAGCAAAAGAGGCCCACAAGTAAGGATTACATAGACACATAACACTTCCAAACGAAAAAGACTAATCTAGAAGACTCCAGAACCAAACCCTGGAATGAGGGGCCCACCTATCAGCAGGGTAGGGCGGGCGCCCTCCCCTAGGGCGGCTGCCCAGGTCCAAGGACCAATCAGGTCCCGCCTCGCGGATTAGGGTTCCACCACCTTTGAGGATCAATCTAAACCCTCCATTAAGGTCGGTTTGATCCGATGGCTGACGATCATTTGAGAGGGCTATATAAGGAGGACTCCTGCCCCCTGGCTAAAGGCAATCCATTATTCATTTGCATATTTTCCAGAGAGGATTCGCTAGAGAGGATCCCTTATGGATCTATTTTCTAGGGCTTAGCAATCAAGAGAAATTATCCTTAGTTTCTATGTGAGATTAGAGTTTACTCTTCTAGATTGAGAGAGTTAGAGTGGAGGTGTCGATTGGAGGAAGCCCGGCCTGTCGGTGTCTCCTCTCCAGTTTGTATCTCCGAGATCAAGACTCCTAACCCGAGGCTTGCTCCTAGGATTTCTTCGGCATTTTGACTTCTAATTCTAGTAAGTTCTCTGTTTTATTATTCTTTGGTCTGTGAGTTTACTTTATTCTCTTCGCGTAGAGAGTAGGGTAATCGTCTCTAGCGTAAACGTGGTGTTTGGTTAGTCAGATGCACCCTTCATCCCTGTGGAAAAATAATTACGATACTCTGGATAATCTCCCGGGTGAAGTGCTCACTGGTATCCGTGCGCTTGCGGATTACTTCCTAGTGATTTCTCTATCTGCGTTAACAAATATCAACATGGATATATGAGGGTGTATGGTGGAAACCTAATTCTACTCTGCTCCTTATATATATATACATCTCTCTTTTGGAACTTGGAATTTTTTAGAGAACTTGGGCTTGCTTTTTTCTCTTTTCTCTTTTTTTAGAGAGGCGGGCATAGTACCCATTGTTTTGATAGGACACTTGTCCGTGTTTTACTCTCTTTATTTTCTCTCTCTTTTTTCACAACCCCAAGTCTCTTTCTATAATAAAGCTTTTGAGAGATGATGACAAGGAAATCTTTGGAGCAGTTACATATGTGGTAATGGAATGTATGGATAGGTGGAGAACTAGGATATTTTTGGTTGCTTACTCCCAAGGTAGGAATAGAGCATTTTTCTGGTGGATCTGAATGGCATATATGTGGATGCGTACTTCTAGGATAGAAGTAGCATATATGAGTGGAGTGTACGTGATCTTGATTTTAAAAGCATGACAAGTCTCTAAGGGTCCACAAAGCTTGACACACTCAATGACAAGTCTAGTTTTTGAATTGAGCTTGAATCTGTCCAGCTGACCAGCACTACCGGCCCAGAGACCAGCAGTGTCGGGCAGCGTGGCAGTGCCGGGCTCTAGAGCGGTAGTGTCACGCTTGTGCTAACAGAAACTTTGAGTTTGATTTTAAACAGGCCTATTCACCCCCCCTCTAGGATTATCAGGTCCTTACAAGTGGTATCAGAGCGTGGTTACCTCTTTAAGCACTTAACCGTGTGAGGTAATGGCCGAAGAGGGAAGTGTCAAGCATGTTGACCCCAAGGATGTGGATCTACACTCCACGGACAGCAGTGATGAAAGTGTGGCAATGGACAAATACATGACCACCGCTGGCATGTCCGAGAGAGAAGTAGCAAAAAGGAAGGAAGAAAGAAGACTAAGAAGAGAAGGAAAAAGATTGCAAAAAGAAGAAGATGCAATCAATGAAGCTAAGAGTTTGAAGCTTGCCGAGAAGCTTCATAGAAGAGAAGTGAGAAATCTCAAGAAGGAGCTCAAGGCCAAGGAGGAGGAGCTGAAGAAAAGCAAAGAAAAAGTCTCTCAAGTGGAGGTTGATTCTAGCAGCTTCGATGGTGATGATGATGCATCATACCAAGCCTCCAAGAATGAGAAGAAGAAAGAAAAGAAGAAGGATGATGGCAGCAAGAAATACGCCGCCGTATCCTATAACTATTCATCTATCTCTAACCATGAGCATAAGCCTCTTTTCCATGTTCCCGCGGGCAAGTTGCCTCATTTTGATGGGACTAACTTTGCCAAGTGGAAACACTTGATGAAAGCTTATCTTGTAGGTCTTCACCCTGGTGCTTGGGAGATAGTCCATAGAGGATGTGAGCCTCCGGTGGATCCTACGAGCCCCACCACCACCGAGCTTCGCTGCATACAACTCAATGCTCAAGCAACTAGTGTGTTGCTAAGTGCATTGGATGGTGATGAATACAACAAGGTGATGGGTTTGGAGGTGGCCAAGGAAATATGGGACACCTTGCACCTTGCACATGAGGGTGTGAGCAAAGTGAGGCTGTCCAAGATTGATCTATTGATGTCCAAGCTCAACTGGTTTGTGATCAATGAAGGTGAAGGGCCACAAGAAATGTTTGATAGACTAATGACTATTGTTGGCAAGATTAGAGGACTTGGTGGTGAAGAAAATCAATGATCACAAGGTTGTCAAGATTATGCTTGAAGCTTATTCACCAAGGAATGATACCGTTGTGACCTTGATTAGGGACAAGAAGAAGTTTGAGTACTTCACCCCAAGTGATGTGCTTGGAAGAATAATGACCTTTGATCTATAAAGAGAAGAAGCACTTGAGAGGAAGAAGCTTGGTGAGTTGCAAGCAAGGATGGAAGGGATGAAGATCAAGGATGTGGCCCTCAAGGCAAACAAGAGCAGCAAGAGATCAACCCCTAGCTGTCCTAAAACCAGAAAGCAAGCTTCCTCAAGTAAAGCCCAAGCAACCAAAGCTATCAAGCATGAACCCGAAGCTTCAACATCAAGTGATGGTGATAGTGATGGTGAGCAGTTTGAAAAGATAGATGACATGGCTCTATTCATGAGAAGATTCAACAAGGGCCTAAAGAAGAATGGGTACAAGCCCATGAAGAGAAGGTTCCCAAACAAGAAATCAAGAACTTGCTACAATTGTGGTAGCACTAAACATTTCATTGCCGATTGCCCAAATAAAAAGAAAGACAACAAGTTTGGCAAAGGAAAGAGAGAAGACAAGGGTGACCACAAGAAGAGCAAGAGATATGTGGGTGAAGCACACATTGGACATGAATGGGACTCAACAGTGGAGAGCTCAAGTGAAGATGAAGAGATGGCAACCATTGCTATTCACAAGTCATCCACTTCACCAAAGCTCTTCAACAACATGACCGATGATGATGAATGCTCCCCTCACATTTGTCTCATGGCAAAGGGTGAGAAGGTACAATCAAAACCAAAACCCAAAACTCCTCCCCCCAATGATATCTCTAGTAGTGATTCTAGTGATTACTCTAGTGATGAAGAAATTAATGAAATAACTAAAAACATGGATAAGAAGACCAAAATCTTCATTGCTAACCTAATGGATGAATTAGAGGCAACCAAGGCTGAGTTGGCATCTAGAGAAAAGACTCTCATCAAACAAGAGGATCTCTACATTGCTAGCAAGGAAGCCCTTGCATTAGAGATGAGTGAAGTGAGCTCTTTGACTAAGGCTTTGGCCAAGGAACAAGAAGCTCATGCTCTCACTAAGAAGGAGTATGGTGACCTCAAGCAAAAGCATTGTGGCTTAACTGAAAAGCATCAAGAGCTTGAGGCCGAATACAACCTTCTTTGGGAGGGCAACTCACATCTCTCTAAGGCAAATGATGCCTCCTCTCCATCCACTAGTCAAGGATGTGGAAAATGCTATAATATTGATTTGAATGATTATTCCACTAACCTTGCCAATATGGAGGTCATGAAGAAAGAGATAGAAAGGCATAACAATGTCATTTTAGTTTCTAGCAAAAATGACAAAGACAAGGTTGAGCCAAAGAAAATCCAATACAAGGATGGAAGGAATCCATCAATCAAGGATGGGCTTGGGCACACTCAAGGAGGTAAAATCAATGGAAGAAAAACAGTGAAAGGCATTGAGTGTGTTAGGTTTGAGAAGAAGGGAAGCATTGGTGCAGATCAGCCTGCACAGACCACGGCAGTGCCGGGCTCCAGGCCGACAGTGCCACGCCCCACTAAAGGGAAGGCTACCAGTGCTTCACCTGATCAAGCTCAAGTCCATGTCAAGAGGGTGCCCAGGCAAAAGTAGGTTTCTCAGAAACCCAAGGACTCAATCTGGGTGGCCAAAAACAAGTATGCATATCAACCAAAGGCAAGGTCACCCCAAGGAAGCTTATCATCTTGCTATGTGTTGAAATGTAATGACCATGGTAAAGTCATTGCAGAGTTAGTGGGGGATGATAAACATGATAAGAGAAGCATGAATATTTGGGTTCCCAAGATTGTTGTTACTAACATGCAAGGCCCCAAGATTAATTGGGGACCTAAATCTAGGAACTAAATTGTTTTGTAGGCATACTCCTCCGGTGGATCAAGTTGGGTGTTTGATAGTGGATGTACAAATCATATGACCGGAGAGAAGAGTATGTTCTCATCATATTTGCCAACTTCCAACTCAAGTGAGAATATCACCTTTGGTGACAACTCTAAAGGGGAAGTGATTGGTCTTGGTAAAGTTGCTATAACTCTTGATCATTCTATCTCAAATGTTTTACATGTGAATTAGTTAAGTTACAACTTGTTGTCCATTTCACAATTGTGTGAGATGGGATACAATTATCTCTTTACAGATAAGGGTGTGGAAGTCCTTAAGAGGGAGGATTCCTCTATTGTCTTTATGGGTCGTTTGAAGGGCAAGCTTTACCTAGTTGATTTCAACAAAAGTAAAGCTAAGCTTGAGACTTGTTTAGTCGCAAAATCTAGCATGGGTTGGTTATGGCATCGCTGACTAGCTCATGTTGGGATGAGGAACTTAGCCAAACTCTTAAAGGATGAACACATTCTTGGACTAACAAATGTTCATTTTGAGAAAGATAGAATTTGTAGTGCATGCCAAGCCGGAAAGCAAGTAGGAGCACCTCACCCACCAAAGAGCATTGTCTCCACCAAGCAACCATTGGAGCTAATACATATGGACCTCTTTGGACCAGTGGCCTACATAAGCATTGGCGGTAACAAACATGGTTTAGTTATTGTTGATGACTTTACTCGTTTCACTTGGGTGTTCTTCATGTATGATAAGGCACAGGTGCAAGAAAAGGTGAAAACCTTCATTTGAAGAGCACAAAGAGAATTCAGTTTCCAAATAAAGAAAGTTCGTAGTGACAATGGAACCAAATTCAAGAACACTCAAGTAGAGGAGTTTCTTGATGATGAGGGCATCAAGCATGAGTTCTCAGTTCCATACACCCCTCAACAAAATGGTGTAGTAGAGAGGAAGAACCAAACACTCATTGACATGGCAAGGACAATGCTAGATGAGTACAAGACTTCAGATATCTTTTGGGCCGAAGCCGTCAATACTGCTTTCCATGCTATCAACCGGCTCTATCTACACAAGATCTTGAAGAAGACTTCATATGAGTTGTTAACCAGTAACAAACCAAAGGTGTCATACTTTAGAGTTTTTGGGTGCAAGTGTTTCATACTTAACAAAAGGCCAAAAACCTCTAAGTTTGCACCTAAAGTTGATGAAGGTTTTCTTCTTGGTTATGGATCAAATGAGCATGCCTATCGCGTGTTCAACAAGACCTTAGGGAAAATTGAAATCATGATAGATGTGACATTTGATGAATCTAATGGCTCTCAAGTAGAGAAAATTGATCAAGTTGTTGTAGGTAATGAGGAACCACCATGTGAAGTAATCAAGCAAATGGCTATTGGTGACATAAGACCATAATAAGGCCAAGCCACAGAGATGGAACATCAAGATGGTGAAGCCACTGCCCCAAGACTTGAAAAAGGAGGAGCAGCAGTGCTGCCTGGTCCAGCAATAGTGCCTGACCCCGGCACTACCAGACCAGACAGCAGCACTGCCGCTCCCCATAGAGAGGGAGCAGCAAGCTGCTCACCAGCAAGCCCAATGAACCTATCGAAAGGTCCTAGATGGATAGAGGGGGGGGTGAATAGCCTAATAAAAATTCTACACACCACTAGAGCAAAATGTTAGATAACACTTAAGCAAAGCTTTTTGCTCTAGCTCTACTTGGGGTGCAAAACCACCTATCCAATACAATTCTAGTTAGCTAAGTGCTTCACAAACAATAGCAAGAACCTAAAGCACTTAGCACAAGCTAGCAAGAACAACTAACAAGCTAAGCTAACAAACTTACTAGAGAGCTAACTAAGCAAGCTACAACCTACACAAACTAGCTAGGCAAGAATAAGAAGAATGTAAGAACAAGAGATAAAGGTGATTGTTATACCGAAGCCTTGTGATGTATGGATGTCAATGTAGAGATCCAATCACAATGAAAGCCAATGAGTAGCCAGGAGACAAGATGACAATCGATTTTTCTCCCGAGGTTCACTTGGTTGCCACCAAGCTAGTCCCCATTGTGTCGACTACTCAAGTGGTGTTTCAGTGGCTAATTGGCAATTCACAAGCCAAGCCCACTACCCAGGCGCCACAAGAAACCAGCCAAATGAGAGTAACTCAATGACACGAGCAATCCACTAGATCTACCCTTTGGCGCTCCGCCGAGGTGGGTACAAGCCCTCTCACAAGTCGATGAAGCCGGCCGCGAACAATCACCAACACGCGCCGAAGCTTCTCCTCAATCACCAAGCCGTCTAGGTGTTGGCAAACACAAAGAATAACAAGAAATCTCGCGGCGATGACGATGACCAAGTGCCACTAAGATGCAATGCAATGATCAATGCACTTGGTTCACTCAAGCTCTCACAAGAATGCAATTGAAGCAAAGAGAGATGAGTTGGAGGGCTTCTCAAGCAAGCACAAGTGTATCAAATGAATGAGAGGTGCAATAGAGAGCCCTAGAGGCCGGCCAAAACATATTTATAGCCTTCCACAAAAGACTAGCCGTTTTGCCCCTTCACTGCCACTGTCTGTGTCGGTCCGGACGCAAGTTGAATAGGGGGTCCGGACCATCACGCATGCGTCCAGACCCTCTGCCATTTTGAATTTGTCTGTTGGCGCCCTTCCTGGTGCCTGTTGCGCTCCTCCGGATGCAGTGAATAGTTGGGGTCCAGACCAACGCGCCTTGCGTCAGGACCCTACGCAGAGCCGGTCCAGAGAGCCCCAAATGCCCGGACTCACGACCGGAGACCTGCGTCCGGATGCACAACAGCGTCCGGACCCTCTGCAGAGAGCATCCAGAGAGGTCCTTTCATCCGGACTGTCGACCGGAGTCCGAGTCCGGACTTTAAACAGTGTCCGGTCCTTCTGTTCACCGAGGCCGAGAGCTAGGGTATGCATCTGGACGCAACCGCAATGGTCCGGACCGTGCAATCCTAGCATCCGGACCCTGCGTCCGGACCTCTTCTGTTTGTCCAAACACTTTGCTTCTTCTTCTCCAAGTCCTCAAGTGCTAACACCAAGTCTTCCAGACAATTGTTCCCTGTGTTAGCTTTGTCATTGAATTATCTTGGAATTGTTTCAAGTTTTATGTCACGTAGGTTCATTTTAAGTGAATGCAATGCAAACCTAGTGGCACATGATAACCGTAATCGAAACGAGTTTTCCCTTCTTAATAGTACGGCTATCTATCCTAAAGGTGATCACACTCTCTGTAGTGTCTTGATCACTAAACCAAAAATGGCCCTATGAATATACCTTTGCCTTGAGCCCATTTTTGTTTTTCTCTTTCTTCTTTTCCTTAGTCATGGAGCACTTGATCCATCATGATCCTTCATCTAGCTCCACTTGTCTATTTGGATCACCCTATCTTGATCATACACTTAGCAATAGGGTTAGTCCATAGGTGTCATCAATTAACCAAAACCAAACAAGGTCTTTCACCTATAACCTATATTTGAAGACTATGAGTATGGTGACCAAGCAGACCAACAAGAAGCCACAAAACACCTAAGATTGAGGCAAATAATTCAAAGAGATCATCCCATTGGTAACATACTTGGGAGTCTTCGAAAGGGGGTAACTACTCGTTCACATTTGACAAATTTTTGTCAATTTTACTCTTTTGTCTCCTCTTTGGAACCTCTCAAGGTTGAGCAAGCCCTAGATGATCCAGATTGGGTGATGGCTATGCAAGAAGAGCTCAACAACTTTGAGTGAAATCAAGTTTGGTCCTTGGTAGAAAGACCAAATACCAATGTGATCGGAACCAAGTGGGTCTTTCACAACAAGCAAGATGAACAAGGTGTGGTGACAAGAAACAAGGCGAGATTGGTTTCTTAAGGATTCACTCAAGTGGAGGGCTTGGACTTCGAAGAAACAAATGCACTGGTGGCTAGACTTGAAGCAATTTTAATGCTTCTAGCCTATGCTGCCCACCATGATTTCAAGCTATATCAAATGGATGTGAAGAGTGCATTCCTCAACGGCCCTATCCAAGAGCTAGTCTATGTTGAGCAGCCACCGGGATTTGAAGATCCAAAGTTCCCACATCACGTCTTCAAGCTCCATAAGGCGCTCTATGGGCTTAAGCATGCACCAAGAGCATGGTATGAATGCCTTAAGGAATTCTTGCTCAAACAAGGCTTTGAAATAGGCAAAGCTGATCCTACTCTCTTTACTCACAAGATTAATGATGATATCTTTGTGTGCCAAATATATGTCGATGACATAATATTTGGTAGTACTAACCAATCCTTCCATGAGGAATTTAGTAGGATCATGTCTAAGAGATTTGAGATGTCTATGATGGGTGAGCTCAAGTTCTTCCTCGGTTTGCAAATCAAGCAACTCAAGGAAAGAACTTTCTTATGCCAAACCAAGTACACCCATGATATGCTAAGGAAGTTTGACATGGTAAATGCAAAGCCAATCAAGACTCCCATGCCAACCAATGGACATCTTGATCTTGATGTAGGAGGGAAATCTGTGGACATAAAGGTATATCGTTCCATGATCGGCTCTCTCCTTTACTTATGTGCATCTAGGCCGAACATAATGCTTAGTGTGTGCATATTTTCTAGATTTCAAGCTAACCTGAAAGAGTGCCACTTAGTGGCTGCTAAGAGAATCTTGATATATTTAGTATACACTCCTAACCTTGGCTTGTGGGATCCTAAGGGCTCCAAGTTCGATCTACTTGGGTATTCGGATTCTGATTATGGCGGTTGCAAGGTAGATCAAAAAAGCACTTCGGGGACATGTCAATTCCTTGGATAGTCCCTAGTGTCTTGGAGTTCTAAAAAGCAAAATTATGTATCCCTTTCCACCGCCGAGGCCGAGTATGTTGCAGCCCGCGCATGTTGTGCTCAACTACTTTGGATGAGGCAAACCTTAATAGATTTCAGATGTCAATTCACCAAGATACATCTCTTGTGTGACAACGAGAGTACTATAAAACATGAAAATAACCTAGTTAGTCACTCTAGAACCAAACACATAGACATCCGTCATCACTTATTGAGAGACCATGAAATCAAAGGAGATATCGCAATTCGCCATGTGAGCACCGAAAAGCAACTAGCCGATATCTTCACCAAGCCTCTAGATGAGACAAGGTTTTGAGCTTTGCGTAGTGAGCTAAATATACTTGATTCTCGTAACGTGGTTTGAACTAGAGCACACATTTGTTTGTCCACCTAGTGACATAGGTAAAACTTTGAAAATATTCAATTATGTGCTTCAAAACCAATTTCAAAAGAAACTTGTGTGTGTTGGTCATTGTGTGTACTTTTGATTTGCTTACTGACCAACCTATGGCAAGGGGTATGTGTCTACAATTCATAAATATAAAGTATAGAAGTGGCATAGCTCCTCACTGCCCTGGCAGGCCAGCAGCGCTAGCCCTTAGCACGGAAGTGTTGGGCCAAGCCGCGGCAATGCCGTGACTTGACTGCACCGAGCAGTCGGGTCTCGGGGTTCCTGTCTCGTGGCCAAGTCTTTTTCCTCACCTAGGCCCGAGAGGACCTCTATTCCTCATACCTCTTCGACCAGGACACCTCTCCCTCTCCTCTCTCTCCCTCAAGGTGACCTAGGAGCCCGAAGGTCCTCTTCATCTTCCCGGCGGTGCCACTCTCCGGTGGTGCTGCCATTGGAGGTGTGAAGGATCTTCCTCCCTGCATCAAACTCTATTCAAGCCAGCCCTTCTTCATCCTTACCCCTCTCTTTCAAAGGTAATAACATGAAACCCTAGCTTGGCTTGATCTATGCAATATATGGATTTTGAGATGGGATTTAGGTTGTTAGTAGTTGCATTATGTATTGTGATGCATCTCCAGTAGTTAGATTGAATCAAAACCAAGATTCAAAGGTGGATTGATAAAGCATGTATGGGTGCTGTCTGCACCAGTGCGGCAGTGCCGGGCAAGAGGCCGGCAGTGCCGGGCACTAGGCAATAGCACTGCTGTTATTGCTCATTTAATGAAGGGAAAATTGGTTCTATAGCATCGAAAGATCACGACATTCGGAAAATACCATCGAAAGTTTGTCGTTACATAAAATAGCACTGAAAGTAGTAATCCATTCCGGAATGCATTCTGTCAATTAGTTGCTAACGACGTCTACCTCATGCTCACTCCACTTCACTCAGAGAGGGAGGTCCCACTCGTCATCCTTTTTCCCACCCTCTCACCAAATCCTCGTTGGTGTGTTGGTGCCATCCGTAAATCAATTTGTTGCACAGACCTACGCCAGGAGCAGCTCTACCCCTCTTTCGTGAACAAGAAGTGATAGATAGGACCGAGCAAACGCAAGCAGGAGGAGGAGCCTAAGGCGGCGATACATATACACGAGCAACTAGCTGCGGCGGCGACCATGGACCAGCTGTTGCTTGACCAGCTAGCCGGTGAGGCCCTACGAGAGGTGTTGCCTGCTGCAGTAGGTGCTGGGCACCTTGTTATGCTGCTCCACCATCGAGTTCCAATGCCAGAATGTCGAGCCACTGCTGCCGCTCTTCCCATGCCTCATCCCACACAACTAGCGCTACGCAAGGGAGCTTGACACTGACTGGACACCATGCCCCCACGCATGTCATTGGCGGCGTACGAAGGCTCCACGATGAGGCCGACGCGCGCATCGACAGCCTCGAGCGCCGCATCGAGGAAATGGAGGCGCCGGTCGCCAAGGTCGCCGGAGATGCTAGGATCAAGGGAACGCATCACGGCCTGTGCATGGAGATCAGTGATGGCTGCAACCTCAGTTGCAACGTCCTCCTGCTCAAGATGCTTGATCACATTCCCTGGCTACAACGTCCGTGTTGGCCTTGGCGCGAGCGATGCATTCGGCCATGAACCCGAGGAAGAAGTCGGAGACGAGCGCGAGCGGCAGCGCGGGGAGGGAGTCAGGTACCCCGCGAAGGGATTCTAGAGCAGCGCCGTGGCATGTAGGAACGCCGTGAAGATTGAGTGCAACGGGAGCGCATCCGTCCCCACGAGACTCGCCTGATGACGGGTGGCTGGGGAGCGGGAGGGCCACGAGGCCGACGTACGCCGGGAGACGGCACATTGCGAAGGCAAGGTTTGCCTGGGGTCGTGACCACCGTGACGGGGAGTTCACAACGTTATCCGAGAATGTGACAGAATGATATTTCCAAGTAACAGTTCATTCTTTCAGTGCTATTTCAAGCACGGTCAAACTTTTGATGGTATTTTCCAAATATCATGATCTTTCGATGCTATAGAACCAATTTTCCCTTTAATCAACCATTGACTCTCGTTTTTGTTTGAATCTTTCCACTAGAGTTTCCCGACACTATTCTAGTGTAACAACTTAACCTTCTCTCTTTTAAATACATAGATGGAAGCCGTTGGACCAAGTGTTGGTAGAGGAAAGGGGCCAAGGACAAAGGCCGGAGCTATCATAGGAGGCAGAGGTGGTATTGATGATGGTCTGAGTCCAAGGGAAAGGATCAGGCAAGAAAGTAATTTGCAGATGGTAGGAAGAAACATCGGGGAAGATGCTTGCCCTATGACACCTCCAAATCTTGAGCTATTTGATGGGTATTATCTCACTCCTCATGCTGAGGAGGTGATAGTTATGGAGCCATAGGACACCCGTGTAAGAGCAAAGGTAAATTATCAAAATCAGTATCGGTCTGTCCAAGAGCAAAGAGCAATCAATCCATATGATGTGCCCAAGGACATGGGAGTAGATTACAGGTTTTGTAATACATTCCACTCAGACTTTTACTCCTCTATTCTTCTTCATGCCAGAATCCCAAGATCATTAAGATCAAGTACATTGATTGGGAACACCTTGAGAACAAGAGGGATCCAATATTTGATAGAGTCATTGATCAGTGCAAGAAGCTAGGCGTGTATGGACTGAATGGGTTTTTGGTATGTCTGGAACACTGAAATCATCCATCAATTCCTTGCCACCTACTTTCTTGACAGAGAGAATCATGCAATTCATTGGATGACAGAGGGCATGCATTACAGGCTGGACTTTGTGACCTTTGCCCGTCTTTTTGGCTTTGGAGAGGATGATAGAAGCTTCTCAAATATCCATGATGAGAGATGGTTAACAAATGAGGAGATTGCTTCTCTTTACATTCAGCCTGAAAAGGCTGATGGGTTAGTGAAGGGGTTAAGGAGAAAATATTATATTCTTAACAAACCTCTTCAGGGCCACTCTTTATCCTAAGGTGGGATCTGCCTCCAACCTGGCTCATCCAAGAATGTCTTGCTAAGGATGCAGGGAAACAGGGCTGGTTTCTCTGTCTCTCTCTATATTTGGGATGAGTTGTTCATTGCAGCGAATGGCGCTAGGAAGGGAATTCCCTATGCACCATACCTAATGTTCATCATTGAGAGGGTGACTGAACATGTCTTCAACAAGGACACTATCCATGAGCCCTACAGAGGTGAGAAGGCAGTTCACTCTATAGTTCAGATGACCTCCACTAGAACCAGGGCAGCAGCCTCAGATCGCCCTGAGTCTTCTAGTGCAGCAGTTCGCAGAGGCAAGAATAAAAGCAAGATTGACAGACTATTGAAGAAAAATTTTAGCACCTGCACCTATGCTTCCACCACTGCTTATCAGGCCAAACTAGAGATCAGAGAGCTCAGAGAGCAGCAGGATCTCAGGCAGCTTTCTCCACCACTTCCTCCACCAGAGTTCAGTGAGGAGTCTAGTCTAGACTCAGATGATGATGATGAGGAAGATGATGCGGAGGAAACTTAGGAGGAGTAGCCCCCAAGACGCAGCAGTCGTGCTAGAGATCCCAGTGTTCACTTCATCGGATCTCCTGATGATGATGACTCAGATGATGATGACCATATGGATGAGGATAGTGACTAGTTTGTATTTTTTTTGCTATGTTTTTCTCTTCTTTTTGGTGACTTGTTGCCAAAGTGGGAGAATTACTAAGTGAAGGGGGTACAACATCTTCGACGGTCATGGAGGAGCAGTAGCTATTGGAGATCTATCTTAGTTGTGTTTAGTTTGTGAGATAAGAGAGAAACAAAACTATTTTATTGTAATATTGCCACTTTAGTACTTGATTTGTGTTTGTTGTGGATATGTACTCTCTCTTATATATCATGCTTGTCTCTGTGTGCATTTAGTTTATATTTATATCATGTTGTGTGGTCGTCCTGGAGCTTTCACTACTTTGTTGTTGGCAGTCAGGCCAGCAGTGTCGGGTCTAGGCGCGGCAGTGCCACTCTGCTGCTGACAGCAAGCACTCTGATTTGTTGGAGATAGGTGTTGACGCAAACAGTTGTCGGGATCTGCGAACACCTCGGGCTTATACCCGAAATCAATCTCCGAGGGTGTGCCAGTCGATTTGACCAGCTAATCGACAAGGATGATAAATAGAACAAGATCTGAACGGGACAATGATGATGCGCCCAGATGTCAAGGCTCAAACCTGATCAGGATAACTAGAGTAGAGCTGAAGGAGATGACAACGATGCGCCCGGACGTCAAGGCTCAGATTGCTCAAACGCGGAACTTGCAAGGGTTGACGGAGGTCGATGAGATGCAGCCCATCGAAACTTGAAGAACTCGTAGATAGACTAATACTAATGCGATAAAAGGTAAATTGCTGAAAAGATAGATAAAAATAGTAGATTCATTTGATATGCTTGGATATATGATTTACACCACCCGCTCGGTACATATTTATACCCCGGCCAGGGGAGTTGTAAGCAGACACAACTCTAACTTTCCTAAACAAAACTCCTATTTTAAAGGAAATAAACGACTCGTAAAAGAGTCGGACTCAAACTATAATAATACTGGCATAAAATTACCATCTTCCTTATTTGTCTTCTTTACGATGAAACTTTCCATCGGCGGACTCCTTTCCATAAACGGTTCCTTTCCGCTTCTATCGGCAGCTTCCTGTTCCTATCGGTAGTCGTCCCTCTATCGGCAACAGGCTTTGGCTCTCATCGGTAATGCTTTCTTGCCTTCATCGGCAACGTCTTGCCTCCATCAGCAACATTGTTTCCTTCATCACATCGGTAAGAGCTTCGGTTCTCATCGGCAATGTTCTTCCCGCCTTCATCGACAACATCCTCTCTACTCTCATCGACAATTTGACCTGTAATATCCTGATGCCGATAAGGAACGACAACTAGCCTTTTGCCGATCGGCATAATCCTTAGATCATATTGACACGTGCCAAAAAACAGTGTCAACACATGCCCCCCAATTTCGGAGTATAAGATATCTTATGCACTGAAATTTCCTCTACTGCAATCTCCTCCTCCAAGATGCCTGCACCACTTCCTTGACTATTGCACGCAAGCATTGCAAGTTACCAACAGAACCCCACAACTGTAGCATAAATAGTTACAAGACACTCTCATAATCCCTCGACTTGTATCAAACATTTCCTTTTGTAGCCAACAAATTCATCGGCAGCTGCTCCCAGTGCACAAACTCTTCACGCTCAGCCTGCCGATGCCCTCCAAGTGCAACAGCTGAAACACCAGGGCTCATCAAGTACTGCTCCTAGACCAAAATGCCCAAGGCCATCGACTCTAGTTACGCCATCGGCAACATATTGACATCTGCCGATGAATCCCCATCTTTACGCTTTGGCCTCCATCGCTTGTCTGAAGATTTCCCTCTGGAAGGATTTTCATCGTGACACAAATCTTCTTGGAGCTCACGCTGCATCCTCCTTCTTTGAGTCTTTGTAAGACCCTTGGGGCACCATTGAGGGAGCCTGGTTTTCCAAACAGGCTGATACCATTTTTCGCCTGAATCTGGGTAACTCCGTATATTCGGATCTCTATAAAGTATATCTTCATCGGGTACCCTTGCATTGGCCATCCCTTCAAGCTCCTCTTGGTTCCTTGGAAAATAATAGCCATGCTTGCCAAGTCTATCATGCACGCTGACCTTGCCCCCAGCCGATCATGCACCGATTCTCTTTTTCTGATCGGCTTAACAGTCTGATGCTCGATCACCCAAACGGAACCTCTTCTGACAGATCGGCAGGATAGTATCCGTTACACTCGGAACAATTATCGGCAAGGGGCAGCTGGATGCCTTCCTCCTAGCAGTGAACAAAGAAGGGGCACTTCCAATGATCTTTATGCCGATACCACTCTTGGCGCCTTTCTTCCTGCTGTCGATACCGCTCTTCTTGCGAGCGCCAATATTCTTGTCGTGGCCGTCTGTGCGTGATCACAAAGCCATGCCGCTGAGGCTTCCCAACACCACTGCTCTCATCAGCAAGTCTCTTACCCTTTCTGCCATCGGCAAGCCCCTGCATAGTTATTTGGTGCTTAGGATCCACCGATGCACCTTCTCTGGTAGCCTCTAATGTTAGCACTGTAGCTTCTCCATCCACCATATTATTTGGAAACGGATGTTGGTAAATCTTCATCGGCTTCTGAGCTTTAGAATTTTCAAACTTAATTCGCCCAGATTTGAGCTCTGACTGCAACTGCTGCCTAAAGATTTTACAATCATTTGTACTGTGTGAAGTTGCATTATGCCATTTGCAGTACTTCATCTTCATAAGTTCTTTGGCTGATGGAATCACATGATTGGGCGATAACTTAATTCGTCCCTCCTGAAGCAATAAGTCAAATATTCTATCGGCCTTGGTAACATCAAAGGCAAACCTTTCAGCCTCTTTTTGACCAAACGGACAGGATATTGGCTTTTTGTTCTTTACCCATTCAGCTAGACCGATACTCGCTTCTTCGTCTGAATCTGAATCTTCCGTTTTCTTAGTCAAAGACACCTCTTTATCCCAATTTCCTCTAGGATCGAAAACCTTGGTGTCTTGATCGGCAACCCTTTGCACAAGATGGCTCAAGCTTTCGAACTCTTGAGACGTTGTACTTGTCTCTGATGTGCGGTAGCAACCCCTGGAAAGACAAATCCGTCAATTGTCGATCATCAAGTACCAAGCTATAGCACTTGTTCTTCATGTCTCGCAGTCTTTGCATGAAGCTTTCTACCGATTCATCATTCCGTTGCTTTATCTTAACCAAATCGGTGATCTTCTTTTCATGCATACCAGCAAAAAGTATTTGTGGAATTGTTTTTCTAGATCGGCCCAAGTGATAACAGAATTCGGAGGCATTGAGATAAACCACGTAAATGCCGACCCAGATAATGACGATGAGAATAATCTAACCTTCAGCTCATCTCTACTAGCTGCTTCCCCACATTGGATAATGAATCGATTAATGTGCTCCATTGTTGATATATCATCATGACCAGAAAACTTGCTGAACTCTGACACTTTGTACCGATTTGGGAAAGGGATTAAATCATAAGCTAGAGGGTATGGAGTCTGATAAGAATATGTATTAACCTTAGGCTTGATTTCGAGCTCCTCTTTCATTATTCCAGCAATCTTATCGGTCCAATATGCATCTTGATCTTGCCGATGCACAGACTCATTGTTAACTGGCTGAGCCGGTTGACATACTTTTTTTATGTCTTTGTGATGAATAGGCTGGAGCAATTGGCACATTTGCAGCACCAGTCTGTTGAATATTATGCATCAGCTGATTTGCCGATGAGCAATTCTGAACGCCCACTGGATGTACTGTGGCATTATATTCATCGGCTGATATGCCGATGTCTCATTGTGCGCGTTCGCCTGAGGGTATTGCGGCGAAATACCACTTATCGGCTGGGGTGCCGATATCTCACTCTGTAGACTCACTGGTGGATGATACTGCAGAACTCTTGCCATTTGGTATCCGGGTTGCATTACTTGTTGCTGAATCGGCAATTGACCGATCCAACTTACATTAGATGTCATCGGCATATGACTTGCCGATGGCTGATAATCAGCTGGCGCTTGCTGCTCTTGTACCCTGGGATGATCGCCTTGATTTGTGGGTACCACAGCTTGAGGAACTATTGCCGATACGGGCTAGTTCCCAATCGCTATGTCTTGCTGCATCGGCAAAGAACCTGCCGATGGTTGTGCATAAGGCACTCTGGGTATCAACATCTGAAGATTTCCTGACGGCAACTGCACCGTTGGATAGGATGGAGCATAATGCATCACTAGAATCATCGGCTGTGCAGGTGCTACCGATGTCATGGGAGCCTTCCATGCTGCGTCTTGTCTTGGGGACAATCTAGGATTAGCAGCAGATGAATCCGGAGGCATACCGTATCCCCACCACCTGGTGGAAGTTGGCTGACTCTGGGTCGTAGGTCCAGACATTGCTGACGCCACCCGGTCTGTATTCAATTGAGTAATGTTTGCTGGGCTCGATCTTGGCGACGTGATCTCACCGGCAGATCGGTTCATAAGCGGTGAAGACACCCTTGGAACCGCCGATGAGATCGTAACAGATGCCGATCCGGGTTGATGATACGCCGAACCAACATAATGTGGTGCTTGTCCTTCCTTGAAAGTTTGCATGACAGCATTGTCTACAGTATTGGACAACATGTTGGAGTGGTTAACTAAAGCATGATTTAAGGCAGAATTAACCATCTCTTGCAATTTACTAGGATTGACGTCGAACGTAACTTGCCGCGGCAACGACAAATCTTGCTTTTGGATAGCTTCACCGCTCTTGTTTAGGCTGAAGGACTTCAGATACAACTGTTTGTACTCCTCCATAGCCCGTTCCATAGCCTGCTTCTGATCATCATTCAGATCTGCTTCGGAGACTTCAATGACATTCTTCAGATTGATCTCAGCAGTATTGTTCATTAAGCTTGTAATGGGTTAAACCGTGGCCAAAAGATGTGATATGGTCCCACCGGGTGTGCCAAAAGAGGTGTTGACGCAAAAAGTTGTCGGGAACTGCGAACATCTCGGGCTTATACCCGAATTCGATCTCCGAGGGTGTGCCAGTCGATTTGACCAGTTAATCGACAAGGACGATAAATAGAACAAGATCTAAACGGGACAACGGCGATGCGCCCAGATGTCAAGGCTCAAACCTGATCAGGATAACTAGAGTAGAGCTGAACGAGACGACAGCGATGCGCCCGGACGTCAAGGCTCAGATTGCTCAAACGCGGAACTTGCAAGGGTTGACGGAGGTCGATGAGATACAGCCCGTCGAAACTTGAAGAACTCGTAGATAGACTAATACTAATGCAATAAAAGGTAAATTGCTGAAAAGATAGATAAAAATAGTAGATTCATTTGATATGCTTGGATATATGATTTACACCACCCCTCGGTACATATTTATACCCCAGCCAAGGGAGTTGTAAGCAGACACGACTCTAACTTTCCTAAACAAAACTCCTATTTTAAAGGAAATAAACGACTCGTACAAGAGTCGGACTCAAACTATAATAATATTGGCATAAAATTACCAGCTTCCTTATTCGTCTTCTTTACGATGAAACTTTCCATCGGCGGACTCCTTTCCATAAACGGTTCCTTTCCGCTTCTATCAGCAGCTTCCTGTTCCTATCAACAGTCGTCCCTCTATCGGCAACAGGCTTTGGCTCTCATCGGTAATGCTTTCTTGCCTTCATCGGCAACGTCTTGCCTCCATCAGCAACATTGTTGCCTTCATCACATCAGTAATGAGCTTCGGTTCTCGTTGGTAATGTTCTTCCTACCTTCATCGGCAACATCCTCTCTACTCTCATCGGCAATCTAACCAGTAATATCCCGATGCCGATATGGAACAACAACTAGCCTTTTGCCGATCGGCACAACCTTAGATCATATTGACACGTGCCAAAAAATGGTGTCAACAATAGGTTTGTGTGTATCACATATATATTTGTGACACCTTGTTAGCACCCCACAGCAGCCTTGGATGTAGGGGGAGCGCTATTTCACTCCAATGTGTGAATTTTGGCTTTTCATGCCAATTAGAAAATTCAAATTCCCATTCACACATTCAGGGGGAGCTCCTACATCCATGACTTATATTGTCTCAGATTATTACTTCACTTTTGTAAGCTCTAAATGTGTTGTCATCAATCACCAAAAAGGGGGAGACTGAAAGTGCAATCAAGCTCTAAGTGGGTTTTGGTGACATGACAACACATTTAGAGAACTAATTAGACTCTTCAAGTATGACAAGCAGGTTGAAAGAAAGGAGGTTGATGAACAGGTTGGCGGACCCCTCCAATTACAAAAGTGCATGGCAACAAGCTCAATGGGAGTTTAATTCTTTTATATTTCGAAATTGAGTTAGGTATGTCATACTATTAAGAGGGATTCAACACGCATGACAACAAGTGAACCAAATGCTATATCTTTACATCCATCATACACCTACACATACACCTTAGGCAAGACAACCAGCAATTCCTTGTGTTCTTTTTGTTGTCTCTGCCAGGCCGGCACTGTCGGGCAGTCCGGCACTGCCGCGACTTGTTCTGCCCGTTGGACAATGAAGGGGTATAAACTTATCCCCTCACCTCCCCCCAACCGCTAGCTCTGCCATTCATTCAGAAACATTTTCGAGAACAGACCAGTGAAGCTCTCCTCTTGCTCCCCTCTCTCTCTTGCAAGCTCCAACTCTTCTCTCTATTGATTCCACTCAAATCTTTGAGAGTTGAGCTTCCAAGATTCAGCAGAAAGCTTCTCCCTCATATCTTCAACTCCTACAAGCATTTGGTTCGCATGGTGGCCGGCGGTTTGAGTTTGTTACTCTTGGAGCTTTGCTCCTAGCTAGCTAGGCGTTGCCCTTGAGCTTGCCAACCTTGTGCGTGGCAGCTGAGGAAGGTTTTTAACATCACCACTTTGCTAATACATTGCCCCTCATCTCAAGAGTTCACTCTCTTGACTTGAGACCGAGGAAAGAGCTAACCTTTGTGGTGAGCTTGAGCCTTGTGTGCCACACCTCAACAACATGGACGTAGGCAAGCCTTGGTGGCGAGCTGAACCATGGGTCAAATCTTGTGTCAACTTGTGATTGTCTCTCTACTTTGATATATATATTGCTCTCAAGTTTATTTCTAGGGTTTGGACCCGATCTATGCGGTGGGTGTGTTGCTACCACTTTCAAGTGGTGTTGGAGGTTCTCTGCACTCCTAGGAAGGTTTTGATTCAAGTGGTTTTTCCATATTCATACTATTTTTTGAATTGAGCTTGAATCTATCCAGCTGACCAGCACTGCCGGCCCAGAGACCAGCAGTGCTGGTAGCGCGGCAGTGCCGGGCTCTAGAGCAACAGTGCCGTGCCTGTGCTTACAGAATCTTTGAGTTTGATTTTAAACAGGCCTATTCACCCCCCCCCTCTAGTCTTATCAGGTCCTTACAAATATGCAAATGAATAATGGATTGCCTTTTGCCAGGGGGCAGGAGTCCTCCTTATATAGCCCCCTCAAATGAACGTCGGTTGTCGGATCAAACCGACTTAACTGTGTGGTGTAGATTGCTCCTCAAAGGCGGTGGAACCCTAATCCACGAAGCGGAGCCTAATTGGCTGCAGGGCAGGGCGGGCGCCCTAGGGGCTAGGGCAGGCGCCCTGGCTCCGGGCTTGATTTGCCTCCCGTTTGTTCTTGTGTCTTCTGGAACCCTCTAGAGTACAGAAAATTATGCGGTTGATAATTATCCTATGTAAACATGACATTTGGGCCTTTCCTTGGTATTTTCTGATAACCCCCTGCAGAAACAGACATTCAACAAAACTCATGGAATTCTATCAGAATAAACCCTAGTTCTAGATATTGGTTTCATTTAGATCCTTTTCCTTGTTTAGTTGACGGTTAAAATTGGTACTTAAGGACCGTCAACAACTCCCCCAAGCTTACCTTTTGCTCCTCCCTAAGCAAAGATGAACTCAAAGATGGATCAGAAGTTGCTACAATGCTTTCATGCCTTAAAGGTACACATGCATTCAAACAAGAATTCTCCTCTGGATTAGAGTAACCTATTCTGACTTTCAAACTTACCCATCTTACCTTTAACCATGGGGCTTATATCCATCACTTGGGTCTTGAGCAATTGAAAATTAGAATGATCAAGCTCTTCACTTTACCTTCATCCTGAAGTTTTGCAAAGTTTTCAAAATAAAACTCAAAGTCTCTTTTGTATGACCCTCTCAAGTCTCTCAATATGTGGTATTTTTGGATCCTCACCAAGGCAACAATGGTCTTATGCCTTCTCTCACTCACCCTATAACTAATAGGAATTATATGGAGTTCATATTTGGGAAGAAACAACGCATACATACTTGCAAAGCATATATTGTAAAGTCAAATAATGGATCTAGAGAAACAGGGCATACAATCAAATCAAGATGTGCATGTGTATGGGATATATGGTGGATGTATGGGGATGAATATATATGTGTGGTGGATATATGAGGTTGTATGGTGGAAACCTAATTCTACTTTGCTCCTTATATATATATATATATATATATATATCTTTTGGAACTTGGATTTTTTGAGAGAACTTGGGCTTGCTTTTTTCTCTTCTCTCTTTTTTTAGAGAGGCGGGCATAATATCCATTGTTTTGATAGGACACTTGTCCCTGTTTTACTCCCTTTATTTTCTCTCTCTCTCTTTTCACTATCCCAAGTCTCTTTCTATAATAAAGCTTTTGAGAGATGATGACAAGGAAATCTTTGGAGCAGTTACATATGTGGTAATGGAATATATGGATAGGTGGAGAACTAGGATATTTTTGGTTGCTTACTACCAAGGTAGGAATAGAGCCTTTTTCTAATGGATCTGAATGACATATATGTGGATGCGTACTTCTAGGATAGAAGTAGCATATATGAGTGGAGTGTACGTGATCTTGATTTTAAAAGCATGACAAGTCTCTAAGGGTCAACAAAGCTTGACAAAACTCAATGCAAATACATGTAGTAAATATGATAGTGAATGTTTTCCTAATCTAGTAGACATGTATATATGGCTGTGGTAGGAATTCAAGCTCTCGTCATACAGAAACTTATCATGTAATATTTTCAATTTTCAAAAGATAAATTCTCCAGAACTCTAATACTGCTAGGAACAAGATAAATAGCAGCTCAACTTTATCATATCATACCTATCAACTACCTAGACTTAGCTCAAGCATTTGCAACCCACAAGTTTCAGGTTCAGAGTAAATCTTATGTCAAAACAATTATATCTAAAACTCGGGAGAATTCAAGGCTGAAAACTAGGTACTTGAAAGGAATTACGGCAGAACAACTATTCATCATTTCCAAAACAAAATTATTGTTCATGGCTTTTATTGACTCTAAACAAATTAAACACACACCCTAACTATATATATATATATATCTTTTATTTAGAACTATTAAGACTCGACATACATGGACCTTCATGTGCCCATATGTTTTTAGCAATTTTAGATTTTCTTATGATACTATGGTGAACCTTCATGTGTTCACATATTTTTGATATTTTTATGACTATAAGATAGACTCGATAATCACATAAATATACTTACCTGATAACTGGGGGATGCCCTCCCCCAAGCTGGATGTTTGATATAGTTGCTTTGAATGATCTTTGGAAGTAGCCTCCTGGTTGGGCTCACTCCTCTTTGGTGCTTTCAATCCTGCATGGTTATACTCCGACAAAAACAAACAAAACTCAAGGCTCCATTATGACAATGGGTTAGCGGTCAGCCAAAAGAGTAATTGAATATTCTTATGAGCTAATTTAAACTTTAATATGGTCTAGCAGGAATTGAATATCTCATCTATTTTTAGAATTTTCTATGCTAAGCGAAAAATAAAAATTATTTTTGTGCCACCACAGGGCTTAAAGATTTTTTTGGAATGCAGAAATGTAGATATGTCATGGTAAAGATGATTATGCAATGGAGAATATGAGGAATGAGAATAATGCTAGAAATACCTATAAGTGATATGCTAGAATGCAATTAATGGAATTAAGTATCTTAATAGATTGGCGCTAAAGATTTGTTTAAGTTTATGAAGGTGATTATGCAATGGATGATAGTAGAGCAAAACAACAATAGAAATTTCGAGTGTGTAAGCTAAACTAATGCAGTGTGAAAATTAAATATGCAAGTTCAATTTTATGTTGGTTAATAGCGCCAAAATTAATTATGGTGGTGGAATGCAGAATTAAATATGCAGATAACTTACCGAGTTTACCTTTCGGCCAAGGTTCAGAGATTTAGGTCCGTCGATCTGGACATCTCTTCTGGTTAAAATATCTTCAGGAGTGTTATCCAATCCTGATGAGGACTTGGATGTTTGTTCACCTTGTGTTAATGTTTTGATGAAGTCTCTTCTTCCACCCTTTCTTAGTCTGAGGTTTCACTTCCTACGATTCACTGTTTTGAGGTTCTACTTCTTGTTTGCTCTCTGTAGCTGGTGATACATCTTCCGTTGGTGGTACAACTTTCTTACTCGGGAGATCTTTATCTTCATTATTGGATTGGTCTTCATATCTTGCCTTTCCCTTGGATAATTTATCCATCCATCCTTGGTGGCTTGTTTCATTTGGCATTGAGAGCAATGCTTCCTTGTCTTCTCATAAGTGGCGTGGCTATTGAAGTAGCAATACGTCTTCTCTTCAGGAAATTGGAAGTAGTCCTCTTTTGATATGAAGATGATTGTGCTGGTGGTGTTGAGGAAAAATCTTCCTTGATTAAGGTGGACTCCATCTTTATCTCCCATGAAATCATGAAGTCGGCAGGAACATAGTGATCTTTGATTATGATGTCTTTTGTTATTCCCTCCGGAAATCGGAATGATTGGTCTGCTAGCTGAAGCTGTACATATGTCTGGTATAGTGGTCTACTGTCATATAAATGTTGATATGCTACCACAGACACTGTGTTGCCACTTGATCCAATGTTGTAGAATGTCTTGTGGGATGTACTTTCCTTGATCTTGCAATCAATGGTAGGTACTCCTGGATCATCTCGCTTAGCAAGGTATTTGATAGAAGGAGTTGGCCATACCCTAAATCAATAGTGTTGATCATCTGGGTCTTCTCTTGAGATTTACTCTTCCTCCTTTTATTGTTAATGTTCTACTTCCTTGTAGCAATAGTTGTGTCCTCGTAGATGTAGGCCTCTAAGGATGAGTAGGAGCCTTGAGTGTATGTTTCTTGAAAGTGAACCTCTCCTCATCCTTGATTGGGAAACAGATCTTGGTGCCATCCGTGTAGATGATGGTATTAGCTGTTCTTAAGAATGGGCGCCCAAAATAATGAGGGATTTCTCATCTCTATCTGTTTCTCCAGTCACAAGGTTTACTGGTACGAACGAGTGCCCAACGCGTATGCTAGTATATTAAGGAATTGCCTTGGGGTAGCATAGTATCTGATTTGCAAGCTTGGCATGATGTTGACACTTGCTCTAAGGTCACAGACAACTTCTTCAAGGGTGTAAGCTCTATTGGAGATTGGGATGATAGGTCTTGAATCTCCTATCTCCATTGGTGTGGTGTCATCAACCCATGCTTTTGATGGCATGGTGAAGAAGTGTCCTGCTCAAATAAACAAGTCAGAGATCAAGTGCATGGGCTCTATTGGTGGGAAAACACCAACAAAACCAAAGTTTTATTCATTCTTCTCTAGCCTAAACACATCGAGCAAAATTGAGTATTTTGTTTAACCATAACATGAGTGAAAAAAATCAAAAGATAAGTATGAGTGTAGCACTTTTTCAGCCCATATGGTTAAATTTGTGAGAACAAGAATGTGGTACTAGGAACAAGCTTTAAAGAACTAACATGTTGAGTTTATGAGGTTGGATCAAATAATGTTGTAGCTCAACATGTTTTAGATATTTATTTATGTGAATACCAGAATCAAAGAAATCCTTTTAGAGTGATGATTACTTACCTTTAATTTTGAAGAATGATGGCCCTATAACACCTCATGGAAGCTTCCTTTGATCGGTTGGTTGAGCATTAATAGCTTGTCTCCTTTCTTCCATTCCTCATCCTTGTTCCTCTGATCTTGTTGGTCTTTTGAAGTTTGTTCACATTCTCTTCCATGGATTGAGTGGTTTAAGGTTATCCTTGTCTTCTCCTCGCTCCATGGAATTCATCTATTGATGAATTAGTTGTGTCGCTCTTGTGAAAGTTGTTGAAGTTCATGTGTCTCTTCATCTCCAATGTGAGTTTCACTCAGGACTTTCCCAATTTGATATTGAAAGTTTTCCTACAGGGGTTAGTCCAACAAAATATCTGATATCTACTACATCATACTATTAGTTCAAAAATCAACCTAGACACCATGTCTAATTTGACTTAGGAAGACATTTTAACCTAAGCACCACGCTTAATTTAAAAGCCTTTCGAAGTAATATCCAAATACCTTTGATTTAAACTAAGCACCATGCATAATTTAAAAGATATATGAAAATTCTTCAAAACCTAAACATATACTATAGAAAACAAAGGTAGCATGAAAGTATTATGGAGATTTACTCATGTGAAGATAAAAAAGTAGGATGATTTTTTTGTAGTTGAGTATGCCTTAAAGGTAGGTACAACTAATATACTGTAGCTACATGGCAAGAGATGTTTGTATGATGGGTTATCCCCCAAGCTTGAATTTTGCAAAAATCAAGATTGGATGAATGTAATTCAATGTTGCATGATGATTGGTTGGACATACCTTATGCTTCTTATTCCTTCATTCTTTCTGTTCTATACCTGGAAAGGTTAGTGACACAAATACCCGAGGGAATATAATCATATATTTCTATGCTTGTTTCACAAGGTAGGCAACAAAAAGGGTGAATACTCATGTTGAGCTCTGAGAGATGCTTGTTTTAGGACACAAAGCTTGTCCTAGGGAAACCTTTCAAGATGTGCTTTTAGAAAAATAGTTTCCCCTTCTTTACCTATCTCAAGATTTACACAACGAGATCTACAATATTTATGATAGACATACACATCGACAACCACCCTTTTAAAGTTTTTGTAAAAAGAAAGAGTGAGGGTGTTGAAGATGTCATAAATGGTAATGATAAAGATACCAATGGGTATGGGAGATGTCTCATATGAGCATGGATTTAAAGAGATAGTTATGGAATAGATTCCATGTTGATTGATATCATCTTCCTCTCCAATCTCTATGGTTAATTCTTCATGTAAGTTCAAAATTCCACTTGGATTGGTAACTCTCACATTGGTCTTGTTTGGGGCCTCCTCTATACTTGGATAATTCATATTTTCAAATAGAGTTAAAACTAAACCAAGACTAGAGAAAGATTTCTCCCAAACCATGGCTATACAAGCAGGGCGAAGCTTATAGCCATTTATAAGAATAGGTTGTGAAGATGGTGGAGTCTCCAACAAGTCGCCCTTTGGAGTAGAGTATTTATATATGTGGTAAGAAGAAAATGGTAAGGTGAGAAAGATGGTAAAAAGGAAAAAGGAAAAAGTAAAGTTTTACCGGATATGCCTTCTATGCGAAGACAGTCACATTTTTGCTCAAAATCTCGAATATGAAGCTAAGGATTTTCCATAAGAATAGAAAAGGTAAGAAATAAAGAAATTTGAAAAAGATAAGGAAAGATAAAAGTATAGGTACAAGATAATAGAAAGACTCGAGGTTATCTCAGCAAACCGTCTTTCTCCCGGCAACGGCGCAAGAAATGCTTGTTGATATTTGTTAACGCAGACAGAAGAATCACTGGGTAGTAATCCACAAACGCACGGATATCGGTGAGCACTTCACCTGAGCGATTATCCAAAGTATCGTAATTTTTTTCCACAGAGAGAAAGCATGCATCTGACTAACCAAATCTATTGCTATTATCCTTTAGGCTACAAACAAGCTGATTGATATGAGCGATATAGAGAAGACCGCGATAGCACTCTTGTTCTAGTCTAAGAAAGATATGCGCTATTATTCTATTGGGGAGAACCATCAAGATAAGAAACACCACAGAGGATTCTTAGTCGGCGGCCTACCCTACCGATCCTTCTAACAGGATTGTGGGATCCAAAGGTATCAACGGAATTGTCACATTCGTGCTACTACCATAAGTCCGGCTAGACATGGGATATCTATGAGTATCTTAGCCCAAACACCACGTTTATGCTAGAGATGATTACTCTACTCTATACGCGAAGAGAATAAAGTAAACTCACAAACCAAATAATAATAAAATAGAGAACTTACTAGAATTAGGAGTCGAAATACCGAAGAAATCCTTGCAGCAAGCCTCGGGTTAGGAGACTTGATCCTGTAGGTACAAACCGGAGAGGAGACACCGACAGGCCGGGCTTCCTCCAATCCACACCTCCACTCTATCTCTCTCAATCTAGAAGAGTAGACTCTAATCTCACATGGAAACTAAGCATAGTTTCTCTTGAATGCTAAGCCCTAGAGAATAGATCCATAACGGATCCTCTCTGGCGAATCCTCTCTGGAAAATATGCAAATGAATAATGGATTGCCTTTTTCCAGGGGGCAGGGGTCCTCCTTATATAGCTCCCTCAAATGAATGTCGACCGACGGATCAAACCGACTTAACTGTGTGGTGTAGATTGCTCCTCAAAGGCGGTGGAACCCTAATCCGCGAGGCGGAGCCTGATTGGCTGCAGGGGCAGGGCAGGCGCCCTAGGGGCTAGGGCGGGCGCCCTGGCTCCGGGCCCGATCCGCCTCTCGTTCGTTCTCGTGTCTACTGGAACCCTCTAGAGTACATAAAATTGTGCGGTTGATAATTATCTCTATGTAAACATGACATGTGGGCCTTTCCTTGGTATTTCCTGATAACCCCTTACAGAAATAGACATTCATCCAAAACTCATGGAATTCTATCAAAATAAACCGTAGTTCTAGATATTGGTTTCATTTAGATCCTTTTCCTTGTTTAGTTGACGGTTAAAATTGGTACTTAAGGACCGTCAACAAGGGTTTCATTTTCCACCATTAGAGAGGCATCACAAGTGAAACCATAACTAGTAGATGAAGTACGAGTGGTAGTGCTACAAGAGGGGTTAGTGTGAGCAACAACAATAGGAGTATAAAAAGATTCATCTAGAATATCACAAGTAACTCCCATGTCACATGTCTGAACAATCTCACCTTCTTACATTGGTCAAGGAGGGAGGAATGAGCTCTTTCAAGCTTAGTGTGAGACTTCACTAGCTTCTCATGGGCCTCCATTAGCCTCTCATGAGATGCTATAGCCTCATCAAGGTTTTGCTCAAGAGCCTCATTGGTCTTGTGCAATTCCTTGCATTCCTTCCTCTTCTTGTCAATGTATTCCTTAGCTTGTTCAAGCATGTCCATGAGTTCCTCCTTAGAGGGACGCTCCTCATCACTATCACTCTCACTCTCTCTCATCATGAGAAAGTACCTTAGCGGACTTAGCCATGAAGCATGATGATGGAGTGTAAAATAGAGAGATCTTATCCTTCATTGCAATGCTTGCAAATGCCTTCTTCTTGGTGGTTGTCTTCTTTTCATGATCATCATCATCACCACTTGAAGAAGCATCACTATCCCATGTCACTATGTGAGAGTAGCCCTTCTTCTTCTTGTCAAATGTAGGCTTCTTCTCTTTCTTGCCTCTCTTCTTGTGATCATCATCATCTTTGTCACTATTGTAGGGACATTGAGCAATGAGATGATCAAAGCTTTCACACTTGAAGCACTTTCTTGGCTCATCATAGTTCTTGGAAGAGGTCTTATTTCTTCTAGCCCGGTAGCCCTTCTTCTTCATAAACTTGCCAAATTTCCTCACAAAGAGAGTAATTTCTTCTTCATCCACATCACTATCACTTGAGTCTTCACTACTTAACTCTTCAATCTTGCTCTTTCTCTTGTGTGATGAAGTGGATTTGAATGCCACAATCTTCTTCTTCTCATCCTTCTTCTCTTCTTTCTTCACATCTTCCTATTTGTTGTCCTGGTAAGTATCTTCGGTCATCACATCTCCCAAGACTTGATTGGGTGTCATAGTGTTCAATCCACTTCTCACAATCAAGGTCACAAGAGTGTCAAACCAGGGAGGAAGACACCTCAAGAACTTGAGAGAAAAATCCTTGTCCTCAACCTTCTCACCAAGAGCTATGAGATCATTGACTAGCACTTGTAGCCTATGGAAAATCCCCGGCACATTCTCATCATCCTTCATCTTGAAGCTTGCAAACTTCTCCTTGAGAATATATGCCTTGGCCCCCTTGACGGCTTCAGTGCCCTCAAATGATTCTTCAAGCTTCTTCCAAGCCTCATGAGCACTCTCAAGATTCTTGATTTGCTCAAACACCTTCTCATCAAGAGCCTCATGGATAGCACTAAGAGCAATGTCATTGTGTTGCAACTTTTCTTCTTCGGCCACAGTGGGATTCTCCTCATGCACCACCTCAAACTTCTTGTCCACCACAAGCCACACCTTCCGGCTAATTGACTTGATATGAGCGGTCATCTTGACTTTATAATAGCCATAGTTGGTGCCATCAAACTTGGGCGGTTTCTTCATGTTGTTGATATGAGTCATCTTCTCACCGTAGGTTGTTAAGCCTCAAATCAATGGTGTTAAGATTTTATACCACTTGAAAGGTCCTAAGTGATGGCTAGAGGGGGGTGAATAGCCTAAAATAAAAACTAAGACAACAACTTGCAAACTAGTTAGTAACATAAGAAGCGAAGCGAGTGTTGCGCTAGCCTAAAGGGTGATGTGAAGCCACCTATCCACAATTTCTATCCTAATATGTCTAGGATCACACAATTCCTACCACAAGACTACACAAGCTAAAGCTAGAGAGAGAGCTAACTAGCACAACATAATATCTCTACTAAACAAGAACACAAGAAAGAAATAGAGAGATAAGGGTGATCGATATACCATCGTGTAGAGGATTGATCCAATCAATAGATACTCCGAGAAAAAGAATCAATCTCAAGATGGAGACAAGGTTGACACTTGATTTTTCTCCGAGGTTCACTAGTTTGCCAACTAGCTACGTCCCCATTGTGGCAAGACACTCACTTGGAGGTTCACGCGCTAATTGGCATCACACGCCAAACCCATCACCGGGTGCCGCACAACCAACACAAGATGAGGCTATCAAAATGCCACGAGCAATCCACTAGAGTTACCTTTGCGATCTCCCACGAGGAAGGCACAAGAACCCCTCACAATCACACTTGTGGTTGACGAAGCACAATCACCAAGCTTCTCGAAACCACACCGCTGCTCCAAATCGTCTAGGTGATGTAAATCACCAAGAGTAACAAGAATACCGCAGTGAGAAACAACTCGCAAGTGCCACTAGATGAACTCACTTCATGCAATGCACTAGAGTCACACAAATCTCTCAAATGGATGATCAATCAACTAGGAGATGAGTGGGAGTGTGTATCACAAGCTCACAATGTGTATGCAATGTCCAAGTGTGCAAGAGAGTGAGCTTGAACCGGCTAAACACCTTTTATAGCCCCTCACAAGGAACTAGCCGTTATGCCCTTTTCTTAGCCTGAAACGTGTGCATTGGACTACTCTGTGAGGCCGTCGGACCATTCCACCAGGTCCAATGCCTCCTCTAATCACCACGTGTCTCTGACAAATTTGAATTCGACCGTTGGCGCGCGAAACTGTCGACCTCCGGACCACTTACCATAGTCCGAAGCCTCTTGGTCCGACGTATTTCCATCTGGTCCAACGTACATCAGTAAGCTCTAAGGCTTCAGACTCTGGTCTGGCACTCACTTCCGGACTAGTTTGCCTAGTCTGACGCCTCTGCCTTCTCTACTGACTGTTGATTTAACACCACAGGACCAATGGAGATTGGTCCAGAGCCTCTGCACAGCACTGGACTGGAGCTTCTAGTGAAGTGGCCAAGTGCTAGGGTCAGCCACCGGACCACCTTCAATGGTTGGGAGCCTTTCCTGCAACTGGTCCGGAGCCTCAAACTCAGTGAGAATTCACTTCTCATTTCTTCCCTTGTTCACATGTTCCAACACCAAGTGTTCTACAACTTGTGCTTGTGTGTTAGCATATTTTATCAAGTTTTACAAGGGTTGCTCAATAGGTTATATGCAATGCATGATTTGATTCACCTAATGGCACTTGATACTTGTAACCACATACCATATTCCCCTCTTTATAGTATGGTTACTTATCCTAAATGTGATCACACCCACTAGGTGTCTTGATCACCAAAAGAAAAGCCCTAACAAAATACCTTTGCCTTGTTTAGCTTAGGGTCTTTCCATCTTTCACCTTCTTCTCGAAGTGTGAGATTTAGGATTCCACCATCCTAGCCTCCTTGCTTGCTCCACCACTTGTCATCATATTTAATAGGTGTACTTAACCTACTCAACACTTAGAGATAGGTTAGTACATAGGTTTCATCAATTGCCAAAACACTTAGAGATCTCTGAATCTTATGTAGGGTAAATGAATGCATGGTTTTTCTCTTCCAGATAATTTCACTTCAAATCCAGAGAAACTCCTTCGAAGAAAGACAAAGTTTGCACAAGAGAGGGATACTAGCAATTCATAATCAGAAACACCCTCAGCTGAAGCTCACTCTTCGGGAGAGGAAGCTCAAACATCGAAAGAAGAACAAACGGGATCAATTTTAGCAATTGCTTTTGAAGCTATGGCCGAGAAGACACTGCGCGAGTTCTCTGCCCCAACTATTGTCAACATCCATACTAGACCTCCAGTTAATGTTGGAGACAATGGATTTGAGCTCAAGCCTGCTCTTATTACTATGGTTCAAGCAAATCAATTTTGTGGAAAGGCTCATGAAGATGCAAGTGCACACTTACAATACTTTCTTGAGATTTGCAGCACCTTCATGATCAAAGGAGTATCGAGAGATGCTACTCTACTCCGCCTTTTCCTATTTTCACTTTTGGGGAAAGCAAAACAGTGGTTCTACACGAACAAGGATATCAACACTACATGGGATAAGTGTACCACTACTTTCCTGGCCAAGTTCTTTCCTAGAGGCAAGACCAATGCTCTGCATGGGAAAATTTCAAGCTTTCAACAACAACATGATGAATCATTCGCCGAAGCATGGGAACATTTTCAAGATTACATCGCGAGCTGTCCTCATCATGGAATGGAGGATTGGCTATTGTTACAGACTTTCTATCATGGACTAGTCACTAGTACCCCTGAATCTATGGATGCCACAGCTGCAGGAGCTTTCCTATCACTTAAGCTCTCCAATGCAACATCACTGTGTGAGAAGATGGCCTCTAATCAGATCTGGAATGAAGAACATAATCAACCTCGGAAGAGAGGAGGAGGTATACATCAACTCAAGGAAGCTAACATGGTCACCGCCAAGTTAGACCTTATTACGAAGAAGCTTGAAAGCCAAGACATCGAGAAGAGAGATGTCATGCATATCAATGACTCTCGCATGACTTGTGAAGAGTGTGGAGATATTGGCCATTCAGGAAACAATTGTCCTAAATTACAAGAGGATGTAAACTTCATCAATAACAACAACACTATCGTCCTCAGCAAGGCCAAGGATGGAATCAGCAACCTCGACAAGGTAATTATCATGGTAACAACAATTACAACTTTCCACCTTTAAGAGAATTAGTTGCTGGTCAGTCTAAATTACTCGAACAAATATATAAAAAGGTAGCATCCAATGATAAAGCTTAAGAAAATATAAATACTAGGATGGATACCTTTGCTTCTGCTATCAAAAATCAAAATAGCTTCAGTAAAATGTTAGAGATACAATTAGCTCAGCTGGCAACTGATGTTCCCCCAAATAAAGGAAGGTAAGATTCTGGGCCAATCGGAAGATTTAGAAACTGCAAATTTGGTCGACATTTTCAATGCAGCCAACTACTACACTTAGTTCGCTGATGTGAAGTGGATTGACTATTCACTTCCCAAGAAGAAAGGTGACCTAGGGAGGCCTGTCATTCCTATCTCCATAGGATGTCACACCTTCCCAGAAGCTATCTGCAATTTTGGTGCAAGTGTCAACATCATGCCTAAGGTAATTTATGAAAAGATTTTAGGAGATCCCCTGTTGTACACAAACATGCATTTGTAGCTTGCAGATCAGTCTATCTGTTACCCCACGGGAGTTCTAGAAGAAGTTGTCATCAGAGTAGGACAATCATATGTTCCAATTGACTTTGTGGTCATGGAGATAGGAGGAGATGAAAGAGCACCCATCATATTGGGCCAACCATTCTTATGCACAACCAAAGCCATCATCTATGCGGAGCATGCCAAGATTGTCTTTTCCATAAAAGACAAGAAAGAGACGTTCTCATTCAAGAACTGGATGCTCAACAGTCCTGCACTACCATGAAGAAAGTATGAACAAGATCAACCAGCGGTACTCAAGAAGAAGAACAATAGAAGAAGGAGGAAGAACAAGCAGAGCTAGACCGTAGAAGAAGCAGCCCAGATGATCAACCCAGTCAACACAGAGCACGATCACTTACTAGCCTTGCCATACATAGTCAAGAAGGGAGACCCAGGAGTACCAACCATTGAATGCACAATAAGAAAGACAGTCTTCCCTTCGACATTCTGCGACATAGGGTCAAGAGTCAACATAATGTCAAAGGTAACTTATGATCATTTATTTGAAGCTATACCTTTGTACCCAACCTATATGCAGTTGCAGATGGCGGACTTGACGTACAGTTTTCCCGAAGGCATAGAAAAGAACATAGCAGTACAAATTCAAGATTCATATATTCCTGTAGACTTTGTAGTACTTGATATGCAAGATGAAGAAGACATGACTCCTATCCTGGGGAGACCGTTCCTCAACACTACTAGAGGCATCATCTTCATCACGACTAGACAAATCCACTTTAACCTACCCATTGGAAAGGTATGTTGTAAATTCAATAGTTATCATATGCAGCCTAAGCAGCGACAGCAACACAACAGAAGGAGACGCCATACCCACCATCAAGAAACCCAACCATTGAAGGATGGCTGGGCAGACTATCCTGGTGAAATCACAAGGTACAAAGAACAAGAAGAAGTGGCAAAACCTCACTAGGACGAGTGGGGATGAGAAATTGAAAAGATGGAGCTACGCGCAAAAGAAGAAGCAGAAGAGACACTAGTACAAGTACAATAATGGTGGGAGGAGAACAAGGATGCACCACCACACAAAGAGGAATCGCCTGAGTCAACCCTAGATGATAAATCTAACAAGTAAGTACTCTCTTCTATCGAAGTCTTATCGGAAGACTATAAATCTCGTTCCTTTGCCACAAGGTAAAAATAGTAGTTACCTAATTAAGTTACCTTATTAATTAGTTACCATTAGTAATTTATCACCTTTATCTTTCTGCATTTTAAAGAAAAACAAAATAAATATTTATTTATCATTGCATCATGAAATATACTAAGCTCCATGTGAGAGAACTTATGGTAATACCATAAGGAAACTTACTGTGGTGGCATAAAAATAAATTTTATTTCCCTTGCATTATAAAATACAAAATCCTAAAAATATGAGATATTCAATCCATGCTAGAATCTATAAAATTTAAAATTAGCTCATGAGAATATTCAATTACTCTTGACCGCTAACCCATTGTCATAATGGAGCCTCGAGTTTTGTCTGTTCTTGTCGGAGTATAACCATGCAGGATTGAAATCAGCAAAGAGGAGTGAGCCCAACTGAAGGCTACTTCCAAAGATCATTCAAATCCACATAGTAAAATCAAGCTTGGGGGAGGGTACCCCCAGTTATCAGGTAAGTATATCTATGCTATTTATAGAGTCTATCTTATAGTCATAAAATATTAAACATATGTGAGCACATGAAGGTTCACCATAGTATCATAAGAAAACTTAAAAAAAATTACCAAAAATATATGGGCACATGAAGGTCCATGGTTGTTGAGTCTTAAGAGTCCTAAATAAAGATATGATTAGTTAGGGTGTGTGTTTAAATTGTTAAAGTCACTAAAAGCTATGAACTTTAATTTTGTCTTGGAGATGATGAATAGTTGCTCTGCCGTAATCCCTTTTAAGTACCTAGTTTTCAAACTTGAATTCTCCTAAGTTTTGGTTAAAATTACTTTGATTTGAGAATTTACTCTAAACCTAAAACTTGTGGAGTCATATACTTAAACTAAGTCTAGGTAGTCAGGAGATATGACATGAAGGTCTAGCTGTTATTTATCTTACTCCTAGCGATACTAAGTTCTGGTGATTTATCTTTTGAAAATCTGAAATCTTACATGATGAGCTCTTGTATGACATAGTTTAAATTCCTACCAAAGCCATATAGATATACATTTAGATTAGGAAGACTCATTCATGCTACTTGTCTTTGTATTGAGTGTTGTCAACCTTTAGACCCGGTGAAGAGTCTCGTCATGCTTTTGAATCAAGATCACATACACACCACCCAAATATGAACTATTCTACACTAGAGTAGGCGCAACAACATGTCATTCATCCACCAGAAAAAAGGTCTTACTCTTACACTAAGAGTAACCACCACAAAAAATATCCATTTCCAATAAATGCTCCAAATTTCTTGTTATATTCTCTGAACAGTTTTTCTTGGTACTAGAGATATGAGCTATGCAAAATCTATCTAAAAATGAGAGAGAGAAAGAAAAGATAGGAATTAAAAAGGGACAAGTGTCCGACGCACCTCTCAAAAACAAATAAATAAGATAGCTCATACTCTCTAGCCATGTTGTTCAAAATTTCAAATTTCAAAAGAGAGAGATTTATTACAAGGAGCAAAATAGAATTAGGTTTTCACCATCACCACCATCACCATCATATATCCACCATATCCATACACCTACACATCTTGACTTGATTGTATGACTTGACTCTCTTTGGATCTATTGTTTGACTTTACAATATATACAAAGTAAGTATGCTAAACCTTGTTAAGCCATTCCTATGAACTCCACTATATTTACTAGTATAGGAGGGCATGACATTATTAATGCCTCAGTGAGATCCACAAATACCACATACATAAGAGACTTGAGGGTGTCATACAATTAAGCTCTGAGTTTTATTTCGAAAACTTTGCAAAACCCAGAATTGTGGTAGAGCGAAGAGTTTGAGACATAGTACCCGACTCGATTACTCTGTCTTTCGATTACTCAAGACCCGAGTGATAGTAAAAGTCCCATAGTTAAAGGTAATATGGGTGAGTTTGAAAGTCAGAGCAATTTTTTCTAATTCATAGAAGAAATTCTGTTTGAAAACATGTGAACTTTTGAGTTGTGAAAGCATTTTCAGCAACTCCTGATCCAAGTTTATTAGAAAGGCTTTGCTTAGGGACTAGCAAAGGGTGAGCTTGGGGGAGCTTGTTGACGGTCCTTAGCGTCAACTTTTTAAGCAATTATAAACATGATAATTGGATCAATCAAATATAAAATCTATAAATATAGGGTTTTAATTAACAATTTCCACGAGTTTTGGTGTTTCATTATTTTCTAGGGACTATTCCAGAAAAGAGAATAAAGGAAAGCAAATCAGAGAAGATATCGAATAAATCCCGCGGAGAAACATCTGCCAAAATACTCACGGAGGATCCCGCACACACCGAAGTGAAGCGGGGCCCCAAACCTAGCCAGGTAGGGCCGGTCGACATGGGGTGGGGCCGGGCGACACCCCCGTGGGCCTGCTGACCTCCGTCTTCTGGAAGCTTCCTCCACCGCCTTTGAAGATTGATCTAAGCCCTATGTGAAGTTGGTTTGATCCAACGACTGTCGTGCATCCCACCGGACTATAAATAGGAGGGAATACCCCCCTGGAGGCATCCCTGATCATTCTCTGATCATTTGGAGATCCATTCAGTTTAAGTCGAAGGAGATCTAGTCATTCAGAGCCATAAACTTTAGTTCATCTAGAGCACTTTCTAGTTCATAGCATAGCCTAGTTAGATTCGAGAGTAGAGGAAGTCAAGATTCGATCTTGAAATCCCGACGTTGTCAAAAGATTGGAGTTTGGTATAGTTCTTATTCTCTTATTCTCTTTTAGTATTTATCTATACTTGTATGATATTTATAGGAATCACTATTCTTCATTAACATGTTCTTGTTTACTTTGTTCATTGTCTACGTTAATATATCTAGTATAGTTAGTTTGCTATTGAGTTCATGCACATGTTCGTATAGCGCTCGTCTATTTGATCATATGGCGGGTGGTAGGCAGTATGTAGGCGTGGTGCTTAGATACATTGATTATCTGCGGATACCTCCAGTTGTGTCGGGTCGTGAGGTAGATTAGGGACGTGATGGGTCCATTGAGTCCTTTGTAGGCCTCCCTGTCGACGAAATATACGTCGCAGTCTACCTAGAGGGTACCCTACGGTAGTAGATTGTAGGCGGAGGCGTGGCGACGCGGTCAAGCGTAACACAGAGAGCATAGACACGGCGATTTAGACAGGTTCAGGCTGACAAATCGCCGTAATACCCTACGTCCTGTGTTCTGGTGGCTGTATTGATCTGAGAGATAGATTACAAGATGTGATGAGATTGTCTTTTGGGGGGTCCCCTGTCCCTCCTTATATATGCCGAAGGAACATGGTTACAAGTAAAGTAGTCAATATGGTACTATTCGTGCGGTGCACGTCATGTGTCGCACATCTACGTCTTGTGGGCCGGCCCACCTCCTGATTAGGAGGCCCATATAGGTCCCTAGGGATATGCCGAGGTAATATCCACAACAAGTCCCCGAGCACGTTATATTCTTCTGGCGAGCTGTCCTGAAGCCTTCGAGGAGATGCGGCCTGGTCGCCCTTCTTTATCAGCATTGTCGAAGATCTCCGACCAGGTGGCCTGGTCAGGATCTAGTCCGGAGAAGCTTTCTGACCAGGTCGAACTGGTCGGAACCATCAGAGCTTGGTTAGCGAGCAGGTCGCTTCGTCGTAGGTCTGCAGCTGCTTGTCGGGAGGATGTGACATGCTAGAGAAAAAAAATTGAAAGAACTTCTTCTTGGTGAAGTGTATCCCCTTGGAGCTTGCAAGACTATAAGGAACAGCAAGGTCCTAGTAGAAGCCTGTACAGGTTCATCTTGGCGCTTGTCGAAGAAGAAAGCAAATACATTCACCGCGAGGTGAAGTGTATCCCCTTAGTCCCTGAGCTTGGTAGTAGGTGTTGTAGACACGTGGTGCCAAGCTATAGAGCATATTGTGGCTGGCGCAGTCCCCGAGACAGCAGGCATAGCATGCCCATCAAGGCCCCCTGCGCTACCCAAAATCAGCACCCTGATCCCGATAGCATGGAGCAACTTGATAGCACACCAGCTCAACCAGCAGGTTCTGGTCAACGACGAAGGTGAGTCATAAACGAGGTCGGCGAGAGTCGTGACGAGTCGACGTCAAGGAGCGACGAGGTCGGCATGAGCCATGGTGAGGAGCGACGAAGTCGGGGTGAACCGTGACGAGTCGATGATGAAGACAGTCCTCGAGACTGTAGTTGGCAACGAAGAGCAACGAGGTTGGCAGGAGCCATGGCGAGTAGACGACAAGGAGCGACGAAGCCAGTGTGAACCGTGACGAGTCGGCGACAAGGAGCGATGAGGCCGGCGTGAACCGTGACGAGGAGCGACGAAGTCGGCGGGAACCGTGATGAGTTAGCGACGAGGGCAGTCCCCGAGACTGTAGATGGCGACGAGGAGCGACGAGGTCGGCGTGAACCGTGACGAGTCGGCGACAAGGAGTGACGAGGCCGGCGGGAACCGTGATGAGTCAGCAACAAGGGCAGTCCCCGAGACTGTAGTTGGCGATGAGGAGCAACGATTTGGCATGAGCCGTGGTGAGTCGATGACGAGGGCAGTCCTCGAAACTGTAGTTGGCAACGAGGAGCGACGAGGTCGGCGTGAACCGTGACGAGTCGGCGACAAGGAGCGATGAGGCCGGCGTGAACCATGACGAGGAGCGACGAAGTTGGCGTGAACCATGATGAGCCGACAACAAGGAGCGATGAGGCCGGCGTGAACCATGATGAGGAGCGACGAAGTCGGCGAGAACTGTGACGAGTCGGTGATGAAGCCAATCCCCGAGACTGTAGTTGGTGACGAGGAGCGATGAGGTCGGCATGAACCGTGACGAGGAGCGACGAAGTCGGCGTGAACCGTGATTAGTCAGTGACAAGGAGCGATGAGGCCCGCATGAACCGTGACGAGGAGCGACAAAGTCGGCGTGAACCATGACGAGTCGGTGACAAGGAGCGATGAGGCCGGCGTGAACCGTGACGAGGAGCGACGAAGTCGGCAGGAACTATGACGAGTCGGTGATGAAGCCAGTCCCCGAGACTGTAGTTGATGACGAGGACATGAGTTGTTTGGAGGCGGAGGCAAGCGTGGCTACTGAAGACCTTCTTTCAGACATGGAGTTTTTTGCTGCAAGGTAGCTGTTGTGGAATACAAGGTGTTCATGGACTTGTAAGTGAAATGTGTCAAAGTTGTATTTATCAAGGCGGTGAGCTTTTATTACACTTGTATGTCCTCTCATGCCTGCTGAGTCGTGAGTCGTAGCGATGAACAGTTCGGCCTTGGGTCTCAAATGGTCCAGATCGTAGGGCTAGCGCCACCGCACGCGTAGGATACATAAGGACTCCCAAGGAGGCACGCAGCTGGCAACCCACGGCGCAGAGGGCGAACAACTCATGCACGCTTAGGGAGATGCCAGTGGACAAGGCCTTTTTCCGAGAGGCTCGATCGTGGCGTGACCAGGGCCTGTGGAGACCGTTCCTGCAGACGCTGGGCGAAAAGCCATGCTGCTTGTAGAGTCGTCGACCGTACCGTGATCATTTACAGATTCTGGGCACATAACCTCATGGCTCCCGACCCAAATGATATCACCCGGCTTCTGGGGAAATATCATTTGGGAGGCCTAACAATGTAGTCGTAGCGCTTAGGGTAGCTACTTCTATTCGCTATGATTCATTGGCAGGCCAGCTTCGGGTGCTTTCTGGTTATGGCCAGGCTATTTGGAGAAACGCCATATTGTGTTTTGGAGAGGTCGTCGAACATTGTGGGAGTGTTTTGGAGAGGTCGTCGGATGCCGTAGGCGTTTTGTAGAGATTGCCGAATATCATGACGAGTTGGCGACGAGGGCTGTCGACGATGTTGGCGACCAGGGTCGTGTTGTGTCATTGACGAGCGATGACGAGGGGCGATGAAGTCATCGGCGAGGCGAGTCATGGCGACGAGGTCGGCGGCGAAGAACGACGAGGGCCACCAACATGGTCGGTGGTGAAAAAACAACGAGGACCGTCGACGAAATCAGCGGCGAAGGACGACGAGGGCCACTAACGTGGTCGGTGGCGAAGGACAACGAGGGCCACCAACGTGGTCAGCGGTGAAAAAATGACAAGGGCCATCGATGGGATCGGCGGCAAAGGGCGACGAGGGGCCGCCGACGTGGTCGGTGGCGAACGACGACGAGGGCCACCAACGTGGTCGGCGGCAAAAAAACAACGAGGACCGTCGATGGGATCGGCGGTGAAGGGTGACGAGGGGCCGCCGACGTGGCCGTTGGCGACGAATGACAAGGGCAAGCAATATGGTCAGCGGCGAAAAAAACGACGAGGACCGTCGATGGGATCGGCGGCGAAGGGCGACGAGGGGCCACCGACATGGCCGTTGGCAAAGAATGACAAGGACCACCGACGAGGTCGACGGCGAGGAGCGACGATGGGCCACCGACGGGATCGACGGCGAGGAGCGACGAGAACCACCGGCAAGGTCAACGGCGAGGAGCGACGAGGGGACGCCGACGTGATCAGCGGCGAAGAACGACGAGGGCCACCAATGTGGTTGGCGGCGAACAACAACGAGGCCCATCGACGGGATCAGCGGTGAAGGATGACGATGGTCGTCAACGGGTTCGGCGGCGAAGGACGGCGAGGGCCGCCCACAGGATCGGCGACGAAGGACGGCGAGGGCCACCAATGTGGTCGGCGGCGAAGAACGATGAGGGCCGCCATCGGCGTCGGCAGCGAAGAATGACGAGGGCTGCCAACGGCGTCGGTGGCAAAGAACGATGAGGGCCGCCATCGGCGTCGGCGGCGAAGAACGACAAGGGCCGTCCACGAGATCGGAGGCGAAGGACGATGAGGGGAACCGTCAACGGGATCGGCGGCGAAGGACGACGAGGGGAGACATGGAGAGTTGATAACGATCTCCGAGGCAAGGATGGTGCTACCGCCGGTCTAGATCATAGATCCGATCTGGTCATGACGAGGGCCGCCAACGTGGTCGGCGGCGGCGGACCGTTGACGACGGTGACGATGAGGGGACGTCGACGAGATCCGTTGACGAGGGCCGTCGACGGGGAAGATGATCGCTTGACGAGCCATGATGTCGTTGCACACACCCCCTACCTAGCGCGCCAACTGTCGATGAAATATACGTTGCAGTCTACCTAAGGGGTACCCTACGGTAGTAGATTGTAGGAGGAGGCGTGGCGATGGCGGTCAAGTGTAACACAGAGAGCATAGACACGACGATTTAGACAGGTTCAGGCCGGCAAATCGCCGTAATACCCTACGTTCTGTGTTCTGGTGGTTGTATTGATCTGAGAGATAGATTACAAGATGTGATGAGATTGTCTTTTGGGGGGTCCCCTGTCCCTCCTTATATATGCCGAAGGAACATGGTTACAAGTAAAGTAGTCAATATGGTACTATTCATGAGGTGCACGTCGTGTGTCGCACGTCTACGTCTTGTGGGCCAGCCCACCTCCTGGTCGGGAGGCCCATATAGGTCCCTGGGGATATGCCGAGGTAATATCCCCAACAGTTCCCCCGTGTAGTGGTTTGGTACAGAGGAATTATCAGGTTCAGGATATCTTGTTATATCTGAGGTTTCTGAACTCAACTCACCATATTCATGGTCCTATTATTGTTGGGAATATTGGTAGTATTACTTAACAATGATTACTAGATGTACTTGCACTAACTAGCGTAGCTTTGACGGTAGCTAGAATACTTAGGATGTTATTTCTTTATTACTTGTATTAGATGATGCTTGTGTAGTGACTAGAATGCTCTAGAAACTTTATCCTTATTATTATTATGACGATGACTGATCAATTTACCCTTATCATATATATATATATATATATATGATGTAACTTACCTCTGTTTAAGAGTAGAGATCATTGATGGTTAAATCCCTTCATTCATTTCATATGTTTGTTATCAATACTATAGATTATTAGTTTAAACTAGACCTTCTCAGTGGTAGAATATAAATGACAACCTGGTAATACTCTAGGTAAAATGCTACAATGGTATGTTTAATCTGTCTGTTTGCAGAATCATTATTCTTTGACATTTCATCTATCATTATTTATTTCTGCCTAGTCATACATAAAATATAATATTTCATAAGTACCATAAAATATTCTTAGCTTTATAATTAGGGATGACAACCAAGTTCCATGCTAGGAGTATAAGGTAAAATATAAATGGCTAGTTGCTAAAGACAAGTTAATTACATACCATGCATTTTTGGCACCATTGCTAAGAACTATGTTCTTGGTGATGTCGTTAAGAAATATCAACAGTCTACGGTCAAGTACATATCTCGTACTTCCTATTTTCATATATGTTTCTCTCTATTTCAAATTAAATTTGAAAACCATTGAATAATCCAATTTTAAGAGCCTTGATTAAAAGAAAGTTTACTCTACCATAACTTAGAGATAGATTCACACAACACTTTTCCTAAAAGTCTATTAATGTTGGGAACTATTATGATAGGGAATCGTATCACTTAAGTTGTTATGGAATGTGATATAGTAGAGTAATGAGAACTTGCTTCTTTAAGTTATGTCATTGGATAATTTCATTTCTAAAAAGTTAAATTACAGTTATGCTTCTCAAAATTGTTGCCTATCAAAAACTAGCTCATAGGCTACTTTCTTTGTTTTGAGTTTTGCCGACGCTTGTGACCCATGTTGAGAAGATTATCATACTCCAAAGATAAAGATCAAGTACACTCCACATATATACACTGCTCTTACATTGAGAGTACATAAAAACATGCCTTACACCCAAAAATCTATCCCTACACTAGGGATAGAACCAAAAAAATTTAGTAGAATACATATATATATATATATATATAAATATATGCTCTCAGTTGTAATCAATTCTCTCAAGTTTCATGTGTGCAGGAAAAAAGATGTGGGCTATGCAAAAATAAAAGAAAAATAAAGAGAGTAAAAGATGGACAAGTGTACTATCAAAACAATGGGTACTTAGATGCCTGCCTCTCTAAAAAAGAGAAGCAAAGAAGAAAAAAAAATAAAGATAGCCCATAGTCTTCATGCCTAGTAGAATTATCAAAATATCAAGAGAGATGAAATATCAATGAGCATAGTAGAATTAGGTTAGCCACCAAATATTCCACACACATATGCACATCTTCATCTAAGAGTATGACATTCTCCTCCTTGGATCCTGGTTTTGACTTTACAATACAAGCAAGGTAAGTATGCTATCTCCTTGAATTACCTATAACTCCAGAATTAGAAGAGAGAAGGTAAGGGAGAGCCTTGGAGGAAGTGTCGGCCTGTCGGTGCTGCTCCTACGCCTTGTACTTGTGGATTAAGGATCGCCAACCCCGATCTTTCGGCTAGGATTCACTCTAGTGATCAACATCTGTTTACACGTAAGTTAGCATTATTTTATTATTGTTTTGTCTGATCTATGACTCTCTTTTGAGTACTTTATTTCTAGTCGCTCTAGGGGTAAAGTAGCTTTTATAGTGTAAGCGTGGTGCTTAGACTTGTTAGCTCGTAGATGTGCCCTATTTTTCGGACTAGGTGGTAGCTCATAGAGGTGACTCTTATAGCTCTGTTGAATCTTCTATAGTCCGCATCCCGTTTATAGGACCTCGCAGGTTACACAGTTACTTAGGTGTTGTACTCTGTTTACGACCCTACTAGATAATTCCCCCAGTTGAACTTTAATAAGTACATTAAAATAAAATAGAACCAGACTTAAGTAATTCGACCGCTCCTTTAGGTTTGATATTAAAACTGGGTTATCTCGGTGAAGTGCTACATCGGTATCTTATTTGTGCGCTTGCGGATAACTTCAGTGTGGATAAAATATACCAACAACCATCCAGAACTCCTTGCCTAGGACAAGGCCCACCTTGGGCAATAGACACTACATGGGATTTGGCCATAAGATGAGCGCTACAATGAGGTAATGTCGTTGAGGGCAACCGACAAGGCTGAGGTAGCACCAGTGGTGCACCGAGCCCACTAAGTGGGACATGGAGGTGATATCCACAACTCTGAGTCGGTAAGTTGGGATGCCATCTACTGCCCTCAGGTCTAGACACAAGTGGCCATCGCCTTGGTCCTAACCTCCAAATGGGTAGTTGTGGGGGGTACGACCCTAGATACTCACGGCACGACACTTAGGCTATGACGTACAGGGCAGCCCAACCTTTCATAAGAAGCCTAACCGAGCATGGCTCTACCCGGTAAGGAAAAGGAAGGCAATCTTAGGAATATGGGATCTGTTGGGATACGATTCAATTCCATGATTTGTGTACTCTGCTATTTTCTTTTCTGGATGAAACCAACCTATAACCCTACCTATGGGCTATATAAGGCGGGTAGGGACCCTCCTCAAAACACATCTAATCTCATATGAGAAGCGATACACTAGCAGAACACAAAGTAGGGTTTTACGCCTCATCAATGGCCTGAACTTGTCTAACTCGTGTGTCCATGGCCTTCTTGTTCTTGATCTTGCACATCCCCTCTGATCAATCTACTATCATGAGAAAACCCCTCGGTGGACTATTGAGTACATTTAGTCAACAGTTGGCGCGCTAGGTAGATGTATGCGCTATTCATGGCAAACAAGATGGTATTTTTTTTGTCTCTCCATTTTCACCAAGATCTGACCAGATCTTCACGATCAGATCAATCTCTTGGATCATTAATGACAACGGTAACATGGAGATCTGTGAATTAGCACAAATCTTCACTGCTCTGACCATGTCCACACCAACCGATCAGATCTTAGAACCTCTTCTAGGATTGCCTTTGTCAATACCTTGTTGTCAACTCAGTCGCTATCTACGGAAGCATATCAACAACATCAAGTTAATTATGTCTATTGACCAGATAACTAAGAAGCTTTCAAATGTCTTATCCGTCATGGAGTCAGCTACTACTCGATCAACAAAAGTTGAAACATCATCACATCAAGACCATGGTACAAAGCTCACGGATCAATCCATGCCATCCCTCCATGGGACCAAAAGGTCATCAGGTCCACTTCCAACTTACCACCTTTGTCGCTCATAAGATGAATCTAGGTCACTCAAACCAAATTGACACATGATCTATTTGGTGGCACCCTGTAACGATCCTCGATTTCCTCGAAGGGAAATCCACAGATTTCAACATAATGTGATAGTCCCAGGAATACCAAGCTATCACATTATTGATATACAGTTGATACCACAGTCATACATCATGATTACAAGTTTACAAGTATTCCAACTTAGAGATTCATACCCTACTACAACACGATATTAGCGGAAGACGCACACGAACGATATTAGAGTAGAAGCAACGCGCCAGCGGGTGAAGGCTCCTCCTTCACGGGCAACCTTGAGCGTAGGACAAGACCACCTAATCCTCCGGATCCTTGTTGTTGTCGTCGAAGATAGCATCCAAACCTGACAAATAACTTTCAGTATGATTTGTACTGGCCATTGTTTCCCACCCTATGATTTGCTTTTGCTTTGTGGAAAGTGGTATGCAAGGGGTAGAGAAGAGAATCTATATCTGTTGTGGTTTTCCTATGCAAGTTTCAATATTAAGTAATAATAGTAAAAGTTTCATATCAAGTTTTAACACATTTCTCACACATTCATCCCATCCACACACATCTCACCACACACACTCACACTCTCTAGGAGACAAGGACAACTCCCTCTCATCCTTGTCTCAACGGCTCACAGCCGGATCTTGCAAAACCTAGGGGGAGAAAAGAAGGGACTCATCTCTCAAAAACAAGTGAGGCGTAGGTCACGAGATGTCCATAACCGGGGACACGACTATACGTATAGATCGATCAACTCTGCAGAGTGTGTACACCTGCACCCACAAGATCACCATCATCGATGTTGTACAACGCCTAGGCTGATAACGGGCTATCTCCCGATCCGGAACGATACCATCCTGCCACTCAGCCCTGGGGCTCCCCGGCGCACCGGCAAACTGAGACTGGGAGACACAGCACCTGGCCACCATGGTACTGTGCATCTAGGATGGTGCGGGATCCCAGCACCGGCACCACCCACCCTTATCACCTCACAACCTGGCAGTAATGGCATCGCCCAAACCGGTCGACATCCGCACCCCGCCCATTCAGGGACGAGTGGTGTGCACGAAAGGCTCATGGTTCCATTTTCCCTTGCTATTCCAAATCCTAGGTGGGATCAGATAGGTCATCTTCCTTAATCAGGGTACTCCCCGTGCCATCACAGCACCTCTATCCCGGGGCTCGCCCCGGGATCTCCTCAGAACACACATGTTCCCGCCACAGGTACCTCTCGTGGGGATGCCCAGGTCGCATCCCCCGGCAAGACTCATCCCATGGACTCGTCGTAGGACCTGTCTGATCGACTCGACTCTCACCACACACCTAAGACACACGCCAAGATCTCCCCAATCATTATCATCATTACGGCACACAGTGCCTAGCCACTCACAAACAATCCTTCACTCAGCATCACATCAATGACATAATGCGAAGTAGAAGTAAGCAGCGAGCAAGTGAGTGTCTATTCTAACAGCGGGTGTGCAGGGGTAAGGTTGCGACAAAGTAAAGGCTTTTCAAGCAAATCTACCATGCAACCTATAAGTTTAATTGCAGAAAGTAAATCACTAGCATCTATGTATATGCATGTCTAATAGGATTCTACGAGGTTGGGTGGGACGTGCCACCTGTTTATTATAGATCCATATCGTGTTGCTGCTCATGCCTCCTGCCTCCAGCGGATCACCGGCCCGATCAACGTTGCCCTCGGTGAAACTACCTCGATAGAGTGACAAACAAGGAAGAAAACAATCAATCTCTAACCAAGATCCAAATCAAAAGACAACGACACAAAAGAGCAGCTAACAACAAAGACACCGAATGACTTAGCCCTCGCGGTGGTTGTCCGCTTTCCTCGGGCCCAAAATACAACACGAGTGGTTGTCTGCTAAGCATAAGCTCGAGTCACGACCCCGAAACAGCCACACTTCCCGGGTTGATAGTGTCAACCTATATGGTTTCAAGAGAAAGGGGCCTAGACCCTCGCTTAACTTAAACATACACCACGGCTTGTAGTCTTTCGATCCGAGTGTCATGGAAATTGACAGGAACCGAAAGATCGCAAGCGAGGGAAGAAGACAACGCAACAGGGTTCGGCCTTTGTAGCCTTAAACCCCACGAGTCACAATTAAATAAGAACGAATAACAATGCAAGATGCAAGAGTTGTGACTTGGTCTCATAGGCTTCGACTTGCATGCCATGAAAATTGGCACAAGCCAAAGAGAATGGGACAAGAGAAAGAGAACAATCCGATCACTCTCTCGGTCCATATGCCATAGTACTCGACGTGAACCGAAGAGAGAGCGAAACAAGAGAAGAAAAGGGACAACACCGGTCTACTTCTCCCAACCCACACGCCACAAAAAAAGGCGAGGCATTGGGAAGAAGCGACACACGAGAGAACACACAACGCCCAAATCCACTTGTAGGGTACCACAACCTACGTGCACTAAATTCACCTAGTCACCCCTAGGGCCTTAGCGGTGCGGTTGTCACCACAAGGACCTAAGAAGCGCTACGGTCTAAAATAGGTACAAGCATACAAGGGGCTTGAGAAGAAAGAATCTAAAAGAGAAGAGGAGAGAAAAGGATCCACCTTCCTTTGATCCACTCGCCATAAGCATTTGATGGCAATCAAAGGAATGGGATCAAGAGATCGATAAATAAACACCAACAGGAAATAAACAAGTTAAAAGGGGATTTTGGTTCCTCGACACTTCGATCCATATGTCATGGCAAAGGACATGAACCAAAGAAGTTGGAACAAGAGGTCTCAATCCAAGTCTTACTAGATCGACAGGGATTGGTAAAGACAAGAGAAAAGAGAGGAACCATCTCCACATTCCTTCGACCAGCACGCCATGGTAACGGACGGAGGTTGAACGAATGGAGAAACAAGCTCGCGGTTCCTCGAGCTACACCAACTTGTAGGGCACCACGACCTCCGTGCACTAAAATGGCACAAGGTAATCCCTTGGTCTAGGTGGTGCAAGCATACAGGTGGGTAAAACAAAGAGAAGCAAAGGGGGTAAAGTCCAATGGCCATTGCAAGATGACTCACGACCATGAACTCTACCTACACGAGTTGGCACCCGTCGGTTCCACGATTATCATTTCCCAACTCACCTCCCGCTAGACTAGGTCATGGAGGGCTCGAAATGTGCGGGTAAGAACCGCGTCGATATCGACATCGAGCCCACAATGACCGAATCCTAGGGACGAGGTTAGGAGATAATGATCGTAGCCCCGCGGGGACAACTGAAACACAGAGAAAGGGGCATGCTAGGCGTTATGACCATGGCAAGATGAGCTTGCGATCGCAACGCGCAAGCACTCGCTCTCACAGCCGGCTCGAAGGCACAGTCCACAGAAACAAACCAACAACACCACACAAGATCAACACTGGAGTAGCACATTCCATAACAAGAGAGATAAATAGACCGGCACGAAGGCACGGCACAAGCATAGATAGATAAATATCAAGTGTAGATGACAACACATATAAGAGTATGAAATGGAAATAAGAGCTTTTGCTGACGTCGAGGAGGGCGTCGGCGGGTTTCAAAGACTCGACTTTGAAGCATCGAAAAGGGCGGAGCTTGCCGTGGTGGACCAACAGCACGCCTGGGGGACATGGCCGGCTGCAGCCACTCCGGACTAGCGGGGCTGGCCACAGGCTGGCTGCGGTTGGTTGGACGAGGCTACCGCTGGCCGGACGAAGCATCAAACGGCCGGTAGTCGACTGCTGCGGGACGGACACGGCAGCAGGGATCCAGAGGGCGACAGAGCTTCGGTGGATGGCACAACAAGGCCACGACTCCCCTGCAACAGCGAAAACCACGGCACGATGGCCGGACAGAGCAGCAGGTGGACAGAGACGTCGGAGCTTCGCTAATCCGCTTGGCGAAGCCGCGGTTTCGCCGCAAGGTGAAAAACAACGGCACAAAGACCGATTTCAGTCTCGAACGTGACAAGAATGACAAGGGCAGGGGGCTTCGGCTGTATTCATGGTGGCTCACCTGCGGTGTGGCGGAGGTGCAGCTGTGGTGTGACGAAGGCTGACTTGGGCCGATCAGCTCGCGGTGGTGGTGCTGCAGCCCGCAAGGGTTCCGAGTCGCAGACGTCGGGGGGTTCGGTGGCTGTGATCGTGGACGACGGTGAGCGCAAGGTCGACGTGGCTCGACGTCGTGGCAAGCAGGGAGGGGGTGTCGCGGCCCGGCGTCTTCGGCAGCAAACAACACGGCTCGTCGCGAAGTGCCAGAGTAGTTCAGCGTCGCGGGGCCAGTCGGCGCAGACAGCAGCTCGGTGTTGACCGTGGAAGAGCGTAGAGGCGAAGTGGAGGCTGCGGTCCCGGCGTGGTTGGCTCGGGGTGGACAACATCCTTCGAGGCCATGGGGAGCTCGGCGTGGGGGTCGACGACGACGCGCAGGGGCATCGCGGCACGGCGAGGCGGAGAGGCAGCTGCTGCTTGCGGTCATGGTCACACAGGTAGGAGCGCACGACGGTGAACGTGTCTGCGACGACCGGATGTGGCGAGGACGGCGACACGTCACGACACAGTCGCCATGGGGAGGCTCGTCCGTGGCGTGTAGAGGCAAGGCGGAGGCAGCGACACCGCAGCTGCTCTCGGCGTCGGAGGCGAAGCGGCGAGGCGTCGTGGCGCTGCAGTTCGCGGCGAGAAGTTTGGCGGCGGCTGGTGGGGAAGGAGGATGGTGTGACGGCAGTGGCTCCCTCTTATAGCGTGGCTTGCTAGGGCTTCGGAAGGTGCATCCATCCTCGACGTCTATGCCTCGAGGAGGGACATGCGGCATCAATCCGACGACGGGACGCGGAGGCCGAGGTCGCCTGCGCGGAGGCCGAGGCCTTGCGCGTGTTGCGCGTGGGAGCGGGCTGAGGCACGGGCACGTGCCCTCCTGGCGGCTCGGTGCGGGGTGGGGCTGCGCTTGCGGCAGCACGCAGTGGCTCTCGCTCCCTTGCAGCGGCGGCGGCGGCTGGGGCGCGGGGGGCTGGAGGGAGGTGCCCCTTAGGGTTTGGGGCAGGTGGCGGCAGCTGCTGGGCTAGGCCAGGGGCGAGCTGGGCCAGCTACTGCGAGCCTGAAGGGAGAAGGGGGGTGGAGAGCTGGGCCTCTGGTTGGAGCTGGGCCAGCTGGGGGAGAGGGAGTGGAGCCGGGCTGCGGTGGAGCCTAGGCGCGAGGCAGGCCGGGCTGCAATGCTGCTGCTGGCGAGGGTGAATGGAGAAAGGAAAATTGGATTTTTCCCCATTATCTTTTCAAAAGGAATTTTGATATATAAATGTATATATGTATACATATATACATATATATATGCCCAAAATGGGTTTTGTGAGAAAAGGAAATGAATTTCCCTTCAACGAGTTAGGGAAGTTTCGGGAGAAAACCCTAATAGATCTTGAGAGAAAATCCAAAGGAACTTTGATATGGATTTGAAAAAGGAATTCCTACGGGTTGAATTGGATTCGAAGTAGGATTTTGACCCAAACAATTTAGAAGGGGTCAAAAGAGATTTGACGTGAAATTCAAAGGAGGAAGAGCTATGGATATATGCACTCCGAGACGAATCAGAACTCAAACTCCAAAACCAACTCAAGAGCACAGACATACACCTACAAGCAATCCTATATGAATGCAATGGTTTCTCGATAAACTCCTCTAGGGTTAGCTCGGTTTCACTTAGCAACTACATGATTCACACATTGCAAGAAAAGTTTTTGAAAGTTCGGATTTTTGGTTGTTAGAAAAAACCCGGGTTGTTACACACCCTGCCCTTTGGTCTCACTGGCACGATCACTGCATATAAGGACATCCTCAAGAACAGATTCACTCACCGGATCTATCCAACCATAGACATGTTTAGTGATGTAAATTTCTTTGTTGACTACATTACTGACTAGGTCACGCCCACAATGAACATGGTATCCATTCGCCAAAACAGCAAAGAATCCATGCACACCCTTCTATAGAAATTTTTGAGTTCTGAGACTCAAGACTCAACCAAAACCACCTAGGAAGACCTTTCCATTTTCCCTACTTTCCCTCCAGGCTTTGGAGGAAGGATTTTCCATGTCAGTGTTGATGACCATCCCTCTATAGAGAGGATTATGAGTGCGAACACATGGTTGATATGTGCCCATGATGTTTAGTTGTGTGGTTTATTCTAATCCTTGTGAAAGCAAGTGTGTGCTTGTCTATCGGCTTATGGTGTGCAGGTGCTATGCCCGGAGACAGTGCTCAATGGCGTGGCGAAGGTAGAGTAGAGGCTTGTCGTGCCGATGGACTGAGAGCGGTGAAGGGTGGAAGCGGGGCTCGGACTGTGGGACCATGGGCGACAGCGGACTAGCTGTGGTGGCTAGTACTTGACACCGGTGAGTGCGAGAAGACATGGAGGTAGACCAAGTTGACCAAGTCAAGACGGCGGACGAGCAGGTCGAGCGGAGGCTCATGGGACTCGGAGTCCGACTGGGCGAGGACAAGGTGACTCGAGTCGAGCGGTTTGGTGGTTTGGGCCTCAAAACCATCGGAGGACGGTTTCCGAGTTTGGGCCTCAAAACTCAGGGTTCGGTAGTTGAGCCCAAAGCTACTGGTGGTGGGTTTCGCGGGTTTGGGCCTCAAAACCCGGGCAGAGATTCCGAGGAAGCGGGGACGGCATGTGGCGGAATCCTGGAGGTTGCGTCGAGGCGACGGCAACTCCTGGCAGGAAGCGGGGCCGTCCATTCAAATCGAGGAAGATATTTTCCAGAGCTTGGACTGCAATGCTTAGGCTAGGTAGTTCACTCATGTATCTAGGGGGTCTTTGGGAAATAGCCAAAGCCCGATAAATAAGGGATGAAGGGGTATCCCTCATCCCATCTCTTGCATTTCCTCTCTCCCACCTAATTCCTAGGTTTCCCTTCCCCTAGCCTTTCTTGCTTGCGATCCACCATGTCTCCGGTGTAAGAACTTGAGATTGTTGCGAGGAATCGGAGGCCGTAACCTCTGTAGGCCATGGTGCCTTTGATTTCTTGATCGTGTCCCCGTTTTCCTTGTGTTCTTCGCGTTTTGCTTTTTGCTCCCTCTTGTTCCCGAGATGAAATCTCTTCATAGGGAGTAGCTCTTGCAAATCCGTTTGAACTAAGTTCTTCGTACTCGTGAGGAGCATCTTTGCACTAGAAGAATTTCCCTAAAACCTTACGAGCACTTAGATCGGGCGATTTCTTTGCTACGTTCTTTGTTTTCTCTCCCCCCCCCCCCAAATCCCTTCTTCCTGTTTACTCACACCAAATTGAGCAATGATTTCTTCGGGATAGATCCTCCATAGCACTAGGATCATGCCTACAAACTTTGGTTGCTATTGGTGAACATTTGGTTGTGTTTTGGAAGGATTTGGCGGAGAGGAAACTATTTTCACGGGTTTCAGCAGTTCTATTCGCGAGCTCCGGACCAGGCTCCGGACGACTTGTCCTTAGCTCCGGACCATAGCAACTGGTCCGATGGTCTTGACCAGTGACTCTATCAAGCAGCGAAGGGCATCGGACCAAGCTCCGGACGACTTAGCTTTTGGGCTTCGGACCATTTTCCATTGGTCCGGTGGCCTTGTCCAGGGAGTCATCCCTCCAGCTATTAGCACCGGACTAGTCCGGAGGTGGACGTCTGGAGCTAGGGTGCTCCCTGCGTGATTTTGGCAGAGGCAAGGAAGAGCACTGGACCTTGGTCATTGGTCCGAAGGTAGCACTAGACTAGTCTGGAGCCAGGTGTCCAGAGCTAGGGTGCTTATTGTGTGCAGTTGAGGAAGGAGGTGGAACCGTTGGACCAGTCTTCGGACTAAGCTCCGGACCTTGTCCATTGGTCTGGAGGTCCTGTCCAAAGTGGTCCGGAGGTCTCTGTTTGGTTGTTGTTTTTGCGTGTTTTGACTTGGGTTCTTGCCTCTTTTCTCTAGGGGTTGAGGACTTGGTTTTTGGGGTTTTCGGTGAGTTTTCCTCCACTGCTGGTGAGCTCTCATTTCTCCGTTTTCATCTGAATCCCCGCTCGCGTTGCTCGGGGGATGTTGAGCACCCATCAACTGGGTTTGGTTTTTGGGAAGAGTGGCCCGAATATTTCAAGAGAAATTTGAGGCTCCCATTCACCCCCCCTCTGGTCACCGTTCTCAGTCCTTCAATGAGGAACACCGATCACGCCTCAACAGGAACATCAATCAGACATAGAGACTTGCAAACAATGAAGTTATCGCCCTAGTAAAGGATCGTCACAATCAAGATTTAGGCAAAATTGATTTATAACGCAACCCCCAACTACTTCGATAGAACCCGAGTAACGACTTTTGAGGCATCGACGACCATAACATTTTTCGAACACCAAGGGCTAACCTCACCATAGCAGCAAATGAGCTCAAAGAGCTGGAGTGGACCCCTGATATTGCTAAGATCACCGTTATGATTGTTGGATTTCTTATGTCTATTGGATAATTCTGCAAGCGCACAAAATATGCCAATGTAGCACTTCACTCGGTAGTATTCCAAGTATTGTATTTTCTATGGGGACCGAGAAGTGTACTAACTAAGACTCAAGATCATCCTATGATAACACAAAGGAGTCTTTGATAACTGGGTAGAGAGGTTCTATATAGCTATGATATCTGGTCTAGGTATGGTAAGAATAATGTGGTTAGTCACCCCCTCGTTCTACAGGAGGCGATAGCTAAATCAAGCGGAACAAAACCCCTAGGATTTAGAGTATCAAGCTTTGGTTGCCTTATCTTTTAAGAACTTATCAGCCACACATGGTGGAATTCTACGTCTAGACAGGGCTGTCACCACCTTCTAACATCCACAAACAATCCATGTGATACGCGGTATATACTGGCAAGATATAGCCTAGACACCACATCTACACTACTCTTACTACTGTAACATTTGTCACAGAACCACCCAACCTATAAGATCACTAGTATAAAGATCACCATTTTCATGGCGGCACTGTCACATTAGAGCCCATATAAGTACGGTAGTCCTAGAAATCTCGAAGGATTTAAAACCATGAATCATTCCAACCAAGATCGTACATGACTTAGTAACCACACGCTCACAGAGATAAGTTCACAAATGATTAAAATTACATTAGAGTCTAGAAAGTGTTATTACAACATTGATTGGAATAAAAGTAGCAGAAGACATAGTTTGATACATACACCACAAACTATTTTAGTTCAAATAAAGTGCCAGCCATAGTACTGTCCCATCCAAAGCACATAGGAGAGATATCAGAATCAACCATCGCCCCTGACCTTCACTCCTCCTCCCCGACGGCGTAGAGAAAAGTCTTATAATAACCATAGTAGACCATACCATCTACAACAAGGGTCATAAAACCCTAAGTACTCAATTGTACTCAGCTAGACTTACCCGACAGAAGTTTAAGTATGACTCTCAGGGGTATGCAAGGCTTATATAGTGGAGTTTACAAGATAGCACGACTTTTGTGAAAAGAGCATTACTAACTTAATTCTTGCTTTCCAAAGTTTTAGTCAGCCTTTTAGCATCAAGATTAGTAAAGCTTACCAAATCTAGATTTGCAACTAATCTAAAACAATTACTTGATTAAAGCATCACAATAGTAACCATATCTAGTTTGGCATATATACCATATAACCATCTTTTGCTTACTTATTAAGATTCAAGTTTCTACAATGGTCGGAAGATCGTTCGAGTTTTTCACTGATGGGGAGAGACCATGATTCGAATCAAATTTCTATCCAGCTGGAAGTTTATTCCTCAAACACACCTAGGATTCCCCCGTCAGGGTCACCTAACGGGTCACCATCGGTACAATTCGGGTGTCGCCGCGGGTCCCCTAGTACAGGCATAAGTAGTGACTCATGGATAGCTAGGACACTCAAGCTGATCCTACCCATGGTACGATGCCAGGTAGCTCAGGTCGCACTTTCCCACGGCTAGTATGTCGCTCCCGTTATTATGACCCAAGTAGGAGGGGATTTTGGCCCGAACTGCACTGCTAGGCTTCGCAGTCAGAACGAGTTATTTGGCCAGCTATGAGTGAGAAATGCGTTCAATCTCGGTATATGTCCAACCATGGTCTATTGCCTAACAACACAAGCGAAGAGAACCCACTCACAAGACCTCCAAGTCAAGTGGCTCACACTCACCTTGTCCGCCCGGTATCGATTTATTACTTCCACATGGTTATTTTCCATGATAGCAAATATAGCCAACTGTGACCAGTATCAACCTATCTTTGCTAGTGATAAGAGACCACCCACTATTACCGGGCTAAGCATGGCTAAGCATATGTTTTGATCCTAGGCCTATAGGGTTCTTTTAGTTGGACAAGGAAGGTAATGTAGTAAAGGGGTTTCATTCAACTCCTATTAACTTAATGCACAAGCAATACTGTGAAATGTAAGGGAATACTTTAAAGGAGAGATTAGGAGGCTTGTAATGCTCCGGGACTTGCCTCTCAGAAAGGTTGAGGGCTGATGATCAGGGCACTCAGGCAATTCAAAGGCCTGCTCCCCTTCCTCTAACACTTCTAGAGCCTGAACCTCCTGAGGAATCCCTCCTTCTATCTCTCTAAATTCCAACAAGGTGACTCCCTCCGGTGATCCTATATTCATGTATAGATGTATGATGATACAAGACATGTGATAGAGGCATATAAGAATAATAATAATACATGCTCAAGTGCATATGCATTGATGCTCAATTGATGTATGTCTTATGCAAGATTTCATTCGTTGACTGAGAATGTGCATATCTCTTCTCTAGGAGAGAATATAACACTTACCCTTCTTTAAAAGTCTTAGGTATAGCTCTTCATCCACTGTGAGCTTCCTAACACCTGCAACTAACAATTTTTATAGTAGGTCATTTGCTTGATCACTTCTTAAGTTTTTATTAGCAACAAGCTACTCAAAACATTTCAATAAAGTGGCTCAAACAGCAGTTGAAAGAGTAAGTCATAACTTGAGTTATAAAATACCAGCACAAGTGAACTTGGACTTTCTAGAAATCTTATGAAATTATCTACAACTCATTTTAAAACATCTCAAGCTCATTCCCTAATTAACTTGGTCAAACAAGCAATTTCATTAAAGCTGTTTATCAAAAACAGGAAGTAAACAGATTTGACATTCATCTTGTAAATTGCATAAAACTTAAACATTCAAGATATGACTGTAGAAATTTAGCACAAGGTGTATCAACAAGTTATCTACCACTTTCCTATTCATTCCTAGTGTTGAAACATTTCACAAATAGATAAAAACAAGCAAACAACCAAATTCATTTCTGCTATTCAAGAATTCTGGATAAAATCATGAAAAATTAGGACAACCATTATTACATATTTATCTACCATTTTGGTATTCAACACTTTCACAGAAAACACATTGTTCAAATAGTAAAGCTATCAACATTGAAATTGACTAGAAAATAAGCATAACTAGACATAAATTCTTTTTGTACTATGAAAAGTGTAAAAGACAGATTTCATATTTTTCTTAGCTCACACTAAGCATATAGAACTTATATAAAATTTACCAAGTCCAGGACATACTCACATTTAAAATGATAAAAGATCTAAAATCTCATTAATGAATTTAAGCATTTAACAATCTTAAACATGTAAACCCTTTAAAAGTGAGCCTACTAATATTTTAGCATTTTTTAGTTAAGGTATGTTAAAACACGATGAACACAACTGGAATAAAAATTTTCTCAGTTGCCAAACTCCAAATATGAAATTGCAAAATTAAATAGCCATATAAAAGCATGTTGTTCATTTTAAATTTAACTATCCATGAAATCATCTTAAACAACAAGTTTCATACATTTATCACATAAAGAACTTCATTAAAAAGCTCAGAAAAAATTGTTTCACATTATTTGGACATTTCTAAAATTATATATGAATTTCCAAAACTACCCAACAAATCTGCAAAACATAGCAAAAGGAAAAAAGAACAAGTCACTGACAAGCCGGGCCCACAGGTCAGTGGGACCTGCACGTCAGTCACACAGAACACATGGGAGGTGTTTGACCGGCGAGAGCTCGCGACCATCATGTTCACAAAGACAAACCGCACCTAGGAGACCTACTGGTCGAAGCTCTAGCTCACCGGAGCAAGCTCGATGGCAGCAATGGCAGCACAGTGGTGCTACGTGCTTGATGTCGGCCAGCTCAGGCAATGGCCGTCCCCTAGGATGGCTCTACGAGCTTCCTGGATCTACTATGGACCTAGCTAGCACATGATAGAGCCATGAACAAGCGCCGGTGAGCTCGACCACATGCACAGCAGCGTTGCGGTGAGATCACAGCGGTGCGGTGGGCGTGTTCGGCGCCAGTGAGCCGGCGGTGCTTCAACCAACTCCGGTGTCGTGTATGCCTACACCTAGGCTAGCTCTAACATGATTCAGAAGCTCACGAGCAGCTCTAGATAGCCCAGCGTAAACCTCACCGGAGTTCATGGCCGTGGCGGTGTAGTCGTGGCGAGAACTGTGTTCTGGCCAAACCAATCTCTAATCAGTTCAACTGACTCCATGGCAAGCATCTATGAGATCTAGGGATCATAGTACGCGAGCTAAGAGAGGAAGAAGAGGGCTAGATCGAGCTGGCCATGGTGAAGTGGAGCTCGACGGAGCTCGGCAATAATGGCGGTCGCTGAACTTCATGTTTCGCCCTACCTGGTGCTCGATTGGTTCAACGGCTTGGTGTTGGGGGTAGAGGGGATGATAGCGAAGTTGTGCGCGAGCTTTGGTCAGCAATGAGATGGTGGCTAGTGCATGAGAAGCCAGTGATGAGGCGACAGTGCTCAGTTCCCCTTTCTTCTCCGCTGCGGTGGCGAGAGAGCAAGGAGAGAGCAAGGGAGCGAGTAGGAGCGTCTGCGCTCGGTCGATGGCGTCTTTGGGCTTCACCCATCGTGCCCGTAGGGCCAACGCCGGCGTACGGCCGCCAGGTAACGCTCATAGCCTCTAAACTCTGAAGCTCGCAATTATTTGACTGATAGAGCAACTTTGCTTGCTAAGTACTCTCTAACCACTACGATTCAAGTTCAACCAACTAAGCTACATGAAATCTACAAGTTTGCTTATTTGATCATGACTTGGTTCGGCCTATATTTTAAACTATGAAGCTCAAAACACGAGCACACGAAACTGAAACTACACTTTAGGACTTAGTCGATTTTGAAACTCAAAATTAGCACTTAATTTTGCATTAGGAGCTAAATTTAAGTAGGTTACGGTTCAAACCAAGGTTAGGTCATTAAACAAAGTTTGCTGCTTACCAAATTCTCTACAACTTTGTTTAAGGTTTCACTGCCATGCAAGGTTCCTAACATGGTTGATTTGTTTAGTCAAACAAAATGGTTCCTAGGGTCAACATAAGCACTCTAACACCATAGTTTAATTAGGCAAGGTCATTAACATGAACCTTGTTCCATCTGTATCCTTGAGTACTTCTAAGTGATTCTTAGTGATCAAACATCAAGCACTTTAGTTTAATAAGCATGGAGAACAATCATACACATGTTTGCAAACATAACTTAGGAATAGATGTGGGTTCTTTTGACTTATCATTTCATGATCTTCATGTATGTATGAATGAATGATGCTCATGCTCATGAATTGATATGCAAGAATGCAAGCTTAACACTAGGGTGTTACACCCCTTCCCCCCTTACAAAAATCTCATCCCGAGATTTGTAAGGATTACCATTTTTCATAAAAGGCGGGATAGACTTCCTTAAGGTAATCTTCCTTTTCCAATGTAGCATATTTTTCACTTTGATTGTTCCACATCACTTTGTGAAACTTTATAACTCGGTTACGGGTTATTCTTTCTTTTCTATCCATAAGCTGCACTAGTTTTTCTTCAAAAGATAAGTCCGATTCCAACCACAAATCGGCTGGCTCTATCCTTTCTTCCGGAACTCTTAAACACTTCTTTAGTTGAGATACATGAAAGACGTTGAACATAGCTTTCATCTCTGGAGGTAGCAACAACTTATAAGCTACTCTTCCACTTCTTTCAATGATCTTGTACGACCCTACATACCTTGGGGCAAGTTTTTGTTTAACTCCAAACCTTTGAACTCCCTTCATAGGTGATTTTTTTTGCGACACATAGTCACCTAATTCAAACCGGAGGGGTCTTCTACATTTTTCTGCATAACTTTTCTGTCGTGATTGAGCTGCTCTAATGTGCTCTTGGATAATTCATACCTTGTCTTCTGCTTCTTGTACAAAGTCGATGCCATAATATCTTCTTTCTCCGGGTTCAACCCAGTTGAGAGGGGTCCGACATCTTCTATTGTACAAAACCTTGAAAGGATCCATCTTGATACTCTTTTGATAATTTTTGTTATATGTGAATTCTACTAAAGGTAACCACTTTTCCCATGATCCTTTAGAAGAGATTACACAAGCTCTAAAAATATCTTCTAAGATTAAATTAACTCTCTCAGTCTATCCTGAAGTCTGAGAGTGATAAGCTAAACTGTGAATTAAGTTGGTTCCAAGTTGCTTATGTAGATGTTCCCAAAAGCGAGCAGTAAACTATGGTCCTCTGTCTGACACTATAGTTCTTGGAACACCATGCAAGCAAATAATGTGAGTGATGTACATTTCTGCATACTCAAAAGGTTGGTTGGAAGTGCGAACTGGAATAAAATGTGCTGACTTAGTCAATCAGTCCACTATTACCCATATTGAATCATGACCTCTTTGAGTAGAAGGAAGTCCGGTGATGAAATCCATATTTATCTCCTCCCATTTCCAACCTGGTACCGACAACGGTTGTAAGAGTCCAACGGGTTTCATATGTGCCGCCTTGACTCTACAACACACGTCACATCTAGCCACGAAAGCGTCGATCTCTTTTTCCATCTTTGTCCACCAAAAACGTTGTTTAAGGTCATCGTACATCTTACCACTACCTGGATGAATAGATAGTTTAGAGGAATGTGCTTCCTCCAAGATCTGATTTCTTAACTCTTTATCCTTTGGTATGGCAAGATGATCTTTGAACCATAACACTCCATTTTCATCGAGCCTAAAGCATTGGGATCCTTCTGCCTTCATTATCCTCTTGATATGGAAAACACCCACATCACACTTCTGGCCTTCTATAAACTTTCTCTCGAGAGAACAACTGATGGTTATGTGATGTTACACTGAAGGATGTAGCAGATTAAACCCATCTTCGAGCAAAGGTTGTATAAAATTGCAATGTGCATTTTAGCTTTCGTTCAAAAAAATGTGCCTTTCTACTCAAAGCATCGGCAACTACATTAGCCTTTTGCCTGGGTGGTAATGGACTTCTAGATTATAATCTTTGATTAACTCCAACCATCTACGTTGCCTCATATTCAACTCTGGTTGCGTAAAGATGTACTTGAGACTCTTGTAATCGGTGTGTATATATGGCATGCATTACCAAGGAAGTAATGTCTCCATATCTTTAAAGCATGAACCACAACTGCTAACTTTAAATCATGTGTTGGATAGTTAGCTTCATGTTTCTGCAACTGGCGCGAAGCATAAGCTATCACCTTACCCTCTTACATAAGGACACATCCTAATCCAGTTCCTGGAATGGCTTCTCTATGTTGGGTTGCGCCAAAACAGGTGCTGAAGTAAGTAGAGTTCTTAAAGTTAGGAAAGCTGCTTCACATTCTGGGGTCCATATAAACTTCTTATCTTTCTGAAGCAAACTCTGAGGTCCATATAAACTTCTTATATTTTATTAATAAACAAGGACATGTCATTAAACATGTTTTTAAAACTTTACTGACTCACCAAAAGCCATTAAATTAATTAAGAGGATGTTTAGATCCCTTCAAAATTTCAAACTTTACAAAATTCTCTGTCACATCGAATCTTTGGACATATGCATGGAGCATTAAATATAAGTAAAAAAATAACTAATTACACATTTTGTCTGTAATTTACGAGACAACACTTTTGAGTCTAGTTATTTCATGATTGGGTAATAATTACCGAATACAAACGAAACGTTACCGTTCAAAATTTTATAAAAATTTTGAATCTAAACAAGGCCTTAAAACATTTAGAAATCCATTTGTTTATATTAAATTAGCTAGAAGTTAAACTAATATTAGTAAATTTTATATCAACATTGAAATTATTTATTTTATTTAGTATTTCTAGGTATAACCCAAAATCAAAAAATTTGAAGTGTGACACATAATTAATATTATTAGATAGATCTTTGAATATACTTTTAAAATAAAATTATTTATAAAGATATTAGTTTTGCACGTATTTTTTTTATAAATTAATCAAAATTAAAATAATTTAATCGACATAATTCTCGTAGTGACTTCTATAATACGATGGAGATCCAAACCGCTATCTAACAGGTAATTCTACTAGAGAAAATACGTCAAGGGAGACGTGGCATCATTCAGTTGCTTCCACGCAAGGCCCACCACATTTGGTGAGCAGCTACACACTTTCCGGTGACCAGGTGTCACGCCAGTCCGCCACCTCTCCGCACTGCCGCATTGACTGGCCATCTTCGTTAACGTGACCGCGACGCGCGTCCGAGAAGCATCCGCCCGCAACCATGGTGACACCAGCCTCCACCACCCCTGCGTCCATCGCTTTTGCAGCCGCGGCACCCGGCTCCGGCCGCGGCGTTCTCCGCTCTTCCGCCCGCTGCCTCCTCCCTTTGGCTGCTGCGGCCAGGCCACGCGCGCGGCTGACCACCGTGGTCCGCGCAAGAACCCAGCCGGCGGAGCCCGAGCTGGTCGAGCAGTCGGTTAACACAATCCGGTTCCTGGCCGTGGACGCTGTGGAGAAGGCGCAGTCCGGCCATCCAGGCCTCCCCATGGGCTGCGCGCCGTTGGGACACGTCCTTTTCGACGAGTTCCTCCGCTTCAACCCGAAGAACCCTGCCTGGTTCGACCGCGACCGCTTCGTGCTCTCCGCCGGCCATGGGTGCATGCTCCAGTACGCGCTCCTCCACCTCGCCGGGTACGATGGCGTCGAGGTGAGCTTTAGAAGGAACCCACTCCACGTTTCCCTTCCCACCCACACACACACAGACTAGTCACAGGGGGAACGCACACACCTCTGTGTCTGATATTGGAGGTTTGCTGCCAAAAAAAAAGAAAAACTGGTGTTGATGAATTTCGGGCTGCAAAACTTAAATATATACTATTGCAGTGCCGAAACTGCGGGTGATGCTGATCATGGCAGACAATTGGACGCAAGTCACAACTCTCCCATCATTATCAGATTTTATTTTAGGTCCCGTTAGTGAATTGAATTCATTTTAATAATCATAATTTAGACACAAATTAATCAAGCAAATATATGGATTATATTTATATATTATTATTGGTCATATGAAAGAAATACTTATGTGAAAGCGAGATGAAAATGTGTTATAAGTTGCAAAGTCATGGAATGTCAAATTAATTATATTCCAATTCCTCCAAAACGAAAGGATCTATATGGCCCCTTAACAATGGCGGAGCCACGTTGGGCCATACTGGCCCTGCCCCCCTTGCTGCCGAGCAATTTCAGCGTAAGATGGCTCTGTGTAATGACTTGAAGAGAATAAAAAATAGATCGAAGTCAGATTGAGCAGCAATGTCTTGGTTAACCGTGCGAGAAACTACAGCTCTGATGTTGCCCGTTTTTGAGCTGCTAGTCTGCTCTTGGTGGAGCTAGTGCTTGCCAACATGTGCAGGATGTTGATTTGCTTTTTTTATTGCTTTCGTACAAGAGCTGGATGCCTGTATGTTTGCATCCTAATCATTAACTGCATATTACTTTTAGTATAATATCCCTCTTGGTACTTTTCCGACCAAATTTCATACTTCATATGATTTCTAGTATATTTTTTAGCGCATAGAAACCTATTTCGGAACTTTTCAAAATAAAAAGCACCTCCAATTCTTGGCCCCTTATTTGAATTCGAACAAAGACCTTAGTTGGGTTAGAACAAAGGCACTTATTTGAAACATGTGTACATTTTGATTCACATTAGCCAAATTGGCCCTCCTTAATTCTGCAGCTAGCTCCGCCACTGCCCTTAAGGGTTTTATTTAGAAAAGGTTTGAGCCTTTGAGGAGAGTTTGCGAACCGAAATATGTAGATGGTAGAGATTTGTATTACGAATTTAGTGCTTGCAAATTAAAATAAATTGTTCTGAAAAGCAAAATTGCTGATAAGCTGAAAGCTTTTCAGAATTAATACTGATCCACCAACATGGTATTGTGCTTTGTTTTGTACTTTCATATCCTATTTTCCTCTGTTCTTTCAAATCATTTGTGTTCATTTCGCATTTCTATGTGACTATTCCTCTTCTTCTCACATGATCTTGCTTTGATTTTAATTTTGATAACCATGCTTACTGTTGCAGATGGATGATCTGAAAACTTTCCGACAATGGAGAAGCAGAACTCCTGGTCACCCAGAAAATTTTGAAACACCTGGTGTTGAAGTCACCACTGGTTGCCAGCTCAAACAATTTTTTTTTTTTTTTGCCTTCTTCTGAAAGTTAAATTGAATCTAAACTTTTTCTGATGCCATATAGGTCCTCTGGGGCAGGGTTTTGCAAATGCTGTTGGACTAGCACTTGCTGAGAAACATCTAGCTTCGCGTTTCAATAAGACTGACATGAAAATCATGGACCATTACACGTAAATTACTAGCCACTTGCATTATAATTGGAGTTACTTTCGTGATGCACAAATTGGCATGTTGGTAATATGGTATTGTTACTCGGTGCTCTACTTAGGTATGTCATACTTGGGGACGGTTGCCAAATGGAAGGTGTTTCGAATGAAGCTGCCTCTCTTGCTGGTCACTGGGGCCTTGGAAAATTGATTGCTTTCTATGATGACAACCACATATCAATTGATGGTAATACAGATATTGCATTCACTGAAGATGTGCTTGCACGATATGAGGCACTAGGGTGGCATACTATCTGGGTAAAGAATGGCAACACTGGATATGATGACATACGTGATGCAATAGAGGAAGCGAAGGGAGTTAAAGACAAACCAACTCTTATCAAGGTAACTGGCAGTCTGGTAACAATATTTATTTATTCATTTACTTGTCATTTTGGTGTAACTTCTTGAAACAAATGCCACATTATAGGTGACTACCACTATTGGTTTTGGATCTCCGAACAAGGCCAGCACACATAGTGTTCATGGTAATGCTTTAGGTTCAAAAGAAGTAGAGGCAACTAGAAGCAATCTTGGCTGGCTTCATGAGCCTTTCCATGTTCCAGATGAGGTGAAGAGGTATGTTTTAGTCCGCAATGATGTTATTGCTAAACTCATGCTGCACAGTAAGAAAAAATTACTATAAATAGGTTGTTCAGTTTTGTGCTTCTCAAAGAGGAAGGTGAGCTATAGCAAGCAAACAGTAAATCACCATGATGTATTTGCAACTGGTCTCAAAAGTAATGGAGGGTCAGAAAGAATTCTACTACACAACAATGATCTAAGAACCACCTGCTCTCATGCTTTGTTTCATTTTTCCCTGATGTAAAATGTGAAGACCATCGATGCATATGTTTAGAATATTGTTCTTCCTGTACAAATTCTTAAATGTTTGATCTGGTTGGAGTAAAATATTTAATGGTTCTGGTCTCTGGTTACATGTGTGATGGAATTTGGATAAAAATATTTATGCTCAGAATAAATTAGTGTATTTAAACTCAATATGTTCTGCACACAAGTGTAATTATATAACTTATCTTACAATCGCAGGCACTGGAGTCACCATATTGATGAGGGTGCTTCACTTGAAGCTGAATGGAATGCAAGGTTTGTAGAATATGAAAAGAAATACAGCCAGGAGGCTGCTGAGTTAAAGAGCATAATTTCAGGGGAACTGCCTTCAGGGTGGGACAATGCTCTTCCAGTTAGTGCCTTTCTGAACGTCTACTGTCATGTGTAATCAATAGTCCGTTATCCATGTGAATGATAGATATATTTGCGTTTAAATGTTTTTTCTTTGTCTTGTTGCAGACGTATGCTCCTGGAATCTCTCCTGATGCTACTAGGAACTTATCTCAACAATGCTTGAATGCACTTGCCAATGTAATACCTGGATTTCTTGGAGGTAGTGCTGATCTTGCAACATCAAATATGACATTACTTAAGATGTTCGGTGACTTCCAGAAGGATACTCCTGAAGAGAGAAACATTCGTTTTGGTGTGAGAGAGCATGGGATGGGTGCCATTTCGAATGGCATAGCTGTTCATAGCCCTGGTCTGATACCTTATTGTGCAACATTCTTTGTGTTCACTGACTATATGAGAGCTTCCATCCGCCTTTCAGCCTTAAGTGAATCTGGAGTGATCTTCGTGATGACTCATGACTCCATTGGCCTTGGTGAAGATGGGCCAACCCATCAGCCTGTTGAGCAGTTATTCAGCCTCCGAGCAATGCCTAACATTTTAATGCTTCGTCCAGCTGATGGAAACGAGACATCTGGAGCCTATAAGATTGCAGTTGTTAATAGGAAAAGGCCCTCAATCATTGCCCTCTCACGGCAAAAGCTTCAACAGCTAAAAGGAACATCGGTTGATGCTGTTTCTAAAGGAGGATATATTATTTCCGATAACTCATCAGGCAACAAACCTGATCTCATTCTCATTGGCACTGGTTCAGAGCTTGAGATTGCAGAAAATGCAGCAGGTGAGCTGCGGAACAAGGGGAGAACCGTACGAGTGGTTTCACTAGTTTGTTGGGAATTATTTGAAGAGCAGCCTGAGGAGTATAAGGAAAGTGTTCTCCCAAATGAGGTTACTTCTAGAATTAGCATTGAGGCAGGGGTGACGTTTGGATGGGAGAAATATATTGGACAGAAAGGCAAAGCTATTGGTATTGACCGTTTTGCTGCATGTGCTCCTGCAGGGAAAATATATAAAGAACTTGGTTTGACAGTGGAAAACGTCATTGCAGCAGTCGAGGCCCTATAAATGGTCATCACATTACTGAAATACACATTTTGATGGGTATGTTCCAGTATTAAGATTTCAGTGATGTCACTGGTTTGAAGCACTGTTTGTGGTCATGTGGTTGTATATGAACTTTTAAGGATCTTCTTTACGAGCTGAAAGTTGCCTGTTCACCTAATGATGTTTAGATTGTCAGGCAAATTTGCGCTTTGCCCCAACAATCATATTTTGAGAACCCAATGTCATGAAATAAATTCTGGTGGTATTATCAGACAAATTGTGATTTATACTATATTGTGAATTTGTGGCATTCATTTCTTCAATTCTGTTCTAGCTAGTTCATATGCAAAGATGGCAAACAGGGCCTCGCCAAAAAAAAAAACAAAAAAAAAGGATAATGGTCATGCTTGCCAAGTTCAAATGTTCAATAGACACTAGACAACAAAAAAGGTTTTATTTCCTTCACTAGGAAAAATTAGTTAAAGTTATTACTCGCCTTTGCAAGTGGGGTTAATTGGATTGCTCTCATTATAATTTTTGAAGAACACCGATACAGTTCACTTATTTTGACATTATAATCAAGATATCTCTGTGGGGTTAATTGGATTGCTCTCATTATAATTTTTGAAGAACACCAATACAGTTCACTTATTTTGACATTATAATTAAGATATCCAAGAGAGGGGGTAAATTGAGTTTCTTTTAATTTCTAAGCAAGAATTAAAACCTATTATAATGCCAATTACCCCTAGTGCATACAAGTATGTGAACAAGCTATAGAAACTAACTAAGCAAAAGTATGTGAATAAGCTATAGAAACTAACTAAGCAAGCACAAGTAGAGCAACATCCTATGCAATTCTAATCAAGCAAGATCAAGTATGAAACTAGAGCAACAAAGTAAAGCTTGAAAGTAATTGCAAGTAAGGGAGAAGGAGAAAGGAGAAGGGAGTTTCACACATCGACGGTTTGCCAAGTTATCGAAGAGTTGACACTCCCCCTAATTCACGTTAGAGCACCTGCTCAAGGGTATCGCTCCCCCTTGATCTACGCAAGGACCAGATGCTCACTATGGGCTGATTCGTCGCCTCTCCTGCTCGATGAATCGTCCACAATCGATCACATGTGGAGTTGGGCCATCCACAATCTCCTCCGGATGATCACCAAGCCTTCGATCGCCACCAAATCGTCTAGATGTTGTCGATCACCAAGAATAATAAGCTAGAACTCTCACTTGACTCACACAAGTCTCATGAGGTGAGTGGATGCGCACTTGTTTCTCTCCAATCACTAATAAGGGATCTAATCAAGGGATTAGGAAAACTCAACTCCTCACTAGGGCTCTTGCTCTCTCTCTCTTACACTCTCCAAGTGTTTCTCAGCTAATGGAATGAGCAAAGGCAAGAGAAGAGGGCAAGGGAAGGGGTATAAATACCCCCACCTCAAACATACTCGTTCGCCCACGAGTTTGCGTATTTAATGAGCACCGGACTCTTTGGTGCGTGGTACCGGACGCGTCCCATGCTAGCTCAACGCCTAGTTCTTGTTTGAATTCAAGAGGCACCAGACACGTCCGGTGCTACTGTGCACTCTATGGAAGCTCACGAAGTGAGCCTTGAACGCTAGGGTGCGTCCGGTGACAACCCACCAAACGCGTCGGTGGAACTGTAGCCTCTCTAGAACCTCTCTGCATAGACATCGGACTCACTGCACCGGACGCGATCCCCTAAGGGACATAGGGCCCGATGTCAGCGTCCGGTGCCACTTGGCACTCACTGAGAGCACCGGTCGGTGCCTCACGTGGGGCCGGGTCCGATGCCTAACCCTAGCACCTTGACAGCGTCCAGTGCCCCTTAAACCCCTAAAACAACTCTGAATTGAATTCCGTCGAAAATGGAAGTTGTTCCAACTGATCTTAGGGTCAACCTAGGCTTACTTAGAGCTATGAAGGACAAGTGTGCCCCACACCTACTCCATGAGACTTACCTAAGTCAAGCTAGTTATTCCAATTCCCTTTATAGTACGATCAAAGATAAAAACAAATACATAATCTACTCTAAGTGTCTCTCAACTCCTTTGACACTTAGACCTAGATCATTCTACGTCTTCATCACATTCCATTGAAATCCAAAACGATAACCATCTTGGGGGCATTGAACTCCATTGGTTTCTCATTCAATCACCATCATTATGGCCTAACTCTAATTTGCCAATACAAAATATATGTTAGTCATAATGATCTTGTATTGTCGTTAATCACCGAAACCTTTGGGCCTATATGCTTTCAGTTATGTTTCAAGTTATAAGTCGTTTTAACTTTTTTTAATATATATATTTTTTATGTATGCAAAATACTAGATAATAGACGTATATAAAAGAAAAGTCATAGTGGCTTAGGGATGTTTAGATCCTGAGGTGTAGAGTGCTAATAAAAAAATACATAATCCACTTGTAAATCGCGAGATGAATGTATTAAGTCTAATTAATCTTTCATTAACACATCTATTACTGTAGCAAAGTTTTTAATCATGGGCTAATTAGACTTAAAAGGTTCGTCTCGTAAAATACATACATATTGTTTAATTATTTATTTTTTAATTATACTAAATGCTACATGTATGTGTCAAACATTAATGTGATAGAGGATCTAAATAATTATATAACAGTCTTATAATTTAGAATGGTACACCGCGCTCAATATTTTGGCACACCCTTTTGCCTACATTTGGCGCAGCCTTGGGCCCAGGGGACTCTACATATTTATATTTTCTTATGGACTATAATCCTCTCTATTCTTCTTCCTCTTCCCCTGCTTTCTCTCCAATGTCGTCAACCCCCATATACTGACCAGTCTCCTCCACTACGTAAATAGTTTATTTCACTGGTCCTTTTCCTCATGCAGTTCGCCCACAATATCACAGTTCTTCTCTCTCCATGGGGGCAGTATGGCATGGGGTTCTCCACCATATGGTGGTGGTTGGGAACACCACCGGCGGCAGCTGTCCCACGAGCTCTCTTCCTTTGATTCAGACTGAGGCTCTATTTGGAACGCGGGAATTTTTCTCCGTTCCTACGTTTTTTTTGTGAAAATAAACTGATTTCTATGAAATTTCTGCACAATTCATATGAAAATCCTGCATTTCAAACAGGCCCTGAGTACGGGGTCGAGGTGGTAGGCTGGTAGCAATGCACTCGGAGCCTCGAACATGAAGACAAGAGGCGGGAGGGCAGCAGTGGCGGAGCTTGGCCAAGAGGGGCCAATATGACATTGAGCGCAAAGAGAGGGGGGCAAATTAGTGTTTCACCACAACTTAAGAATGACCAAAGTAATATTATAATTAAGGATTTTTCTAGTAAGACATGGTCTACTACATAGGGATGCAAGTAGGCTAACCCGCATACTCACATATAAGCTTAACTTTTGCACGTTTTAAGCAACCCGTAAAAATTAAGCTTGTATATAGGTTCGTGGGCTAACCCACTTGCTGAAAGTGCAATCAAGCCTTAAGTGGGTTTTGGTGACATGACAACACAATTAGGGAACTAATGAGACTTTACAAGTATGACAAACAAGTTAAACTTAAGGAGGTTGATGAACAGGTTGGCGGACCCCTCATATTACAAAAGTGCATGGCAACAAGCTCAAAGGACTTTAATTCATTTTATACTTCAAAATTGAGTTAGGTATGTCGTACTATTAAGAGGGATTCAACACGCATGCCAACAAGTGAACCAAATGTAACATCTATCCATATACATCACACCTTCACATACATAGAAGGCAAATCAGCCAACTATTCGAAGATCCATTCTTTGCTGGTTCTGCCAGGCTGGCAATGCCGGGGCTTCAGGCCGGCAGTGCCGGGCAGGCCGGCACTGCCGCGACTTGTTCTGACCATTGAGCAGTGAGGGGGTATTTAATATCTCCTCACTCACCCCAATGGCTAGTTCTGCGATTCTAACTCTCAGACTTCACAAGAATAGAAAGAGAAGCTCCCTTCTTGCTCTCCATTCCTCCTTGGTGCTCAACCACTCTCCCCCATTGTTTTCCAATCAACCTTTGAGAGATTGAGCCTCCAAGCTTGAGAAGAAGCTTCTCCCTCGGATCTTCACTCCTACAAGCATTTGGTTCGCGTGGTGGCCAGCGGTTTGAGTTTGTTACTCTTAAAGCTTTGCTCCTAGCCGGCTAGGCGTCGCTCTTGAGCTTGCCAACTTGTGTGGCAGCCTAGGGAGGTTTGTAACACCACCAATTTGCTAATACATTTCCCCTCATCTCAATAGTTCATTCTCTTGACTTGAGACCGAGGAAAGAGCAAGCCTTTGTGGCGAGCTTGAGCCTTGTGTGGCGCACCTCAACAACGTGGACGTAGGCAAGCCTAAGTGGCGAGCTGAACTACGGGTCAAATCTTGTGTCACCGTGTGCTTATTACTTTACTTTGATATATCTTGTGTGCAAGGTGATTTCTAGGGTTTGGACCCGATCTACTCAGTGGGTGTGTTGCTACTACTTTCAAGTGGTGCTAGAGGTTTCTCACACCTCTAGGCAGGTTTTGATTCAGCCACAATTTACATTCAGTCTTTACATTTTGAATTGTGTTGATTTCTGTCTAGGTGACCAGCACTGCTGCCCCAGAGACCAGCAGTGTCGGCCACCCCGGCAGTGCCGGCCTCAAGCCCGGTAGTGCCGGCCTCAACTAACAGCAAGTTGTTAAGTTAATTTTAAATAGGCCTATTCACCCACCCCCTCTAGGCCAATAAGGTCCTTACAAGTGGTATCAGAGCAAGGTTACCTCAAGAAGCACTTAACCGTGTGAGGTAATGGTGGAAGAGGAAAATGTCATGATGGTTGACCCCAAGAAGGTGGACTTGCATGAGACCTCAAGTAGCGATGAAAGTGCCGACACGAACAAGTACCAGACCACTGCTGGTATATCCGTTGGAGAAATAGCAAGAAGAAAAGAGGCTAGAAGACTGAGAAGAGAAGGCAAGAAATTGCAAAAAGAGGAAAAAGCAATCAATGAAGCCAAAAGCTTGAAGCTTGCCGAGAAGCTTCATAGAAGAGAGGTAAGAGCTCTCAAGAAGGAGCTCAAGGCCAAGGAGGAAGAGCTCAAGAAAAGCAAAGAGCAAGCCTCTCATGTGGAGGTTGATTCAAGTAGCTCCGATGGTGATGATGATGCATCATACCAAGCCTCCAAGGCCATGAAGAAGGATGAGAAGAAGAAGAAGAAGAAGGATGACGGCAGCAAGAAATACTCCGCCATATCCTTTGATTATTTATCCATCTCTAAACATGAGCATAAACCTTTATTTTATGTTCCCGCCAGCAAGTTGCCTCATTTCGATGGGACCAACTTTGCCAAGTGGAAACATTTGATGATAGCTTATCTTGTAGGTCTTCACCCCGGTGCTTGGGAGATTGTTCACAAAGGATGTGAGACTCCGGTTGATCCTACAAGCCCCACCACCACCGAGCTCCATTGCATACAACTTAATGCACAAGCAACTAGTGTGTTGCTAAGTGCATTGAATGGTGATGAGTACAACAAGGTCATGGGCTTGGAGGTTGCCAAGGAGATATGGGACACCTTGCACCTTGCACATGAAGGGGTGAGCAAAGTGAGGCAGTCCAAGATTGATTTGTTGATGGCCAAGCTCAACCGGTTTGTGATAAATGAAGGTGAAGGGCCACAAGAAATGTTTGATAGATTGATGACTATGGTTGGGAAGATTAGAGGACTTGGTGGTGAAGAGGTCAATGATCACAAGGTTGTCAAGATAATGGTTGAAGCCTACTCTCCAAAAAATGAGACCATTGTGACATTGATTAGAGACAAGAAGAGATTTGAGTACTTCACCCCAAGTGATGTGCTTGGAAGGATCATCACCTTTGACTTGAAAAGGGAAGAAGCACTAGAGAGGAAGAAGCTTGGAGAGATGCAAGCAAGGTTGGAGGGCATGAAGATCAAGGATGTGGCTCTCAAGGCAAACAAGAGCACAAGAAAATCAGCCCCTAGCTGTTCAAAAAACATCAAGCATGCTTCCTCAAGCAAAGCTCAAGAAACCAAGGCCATCAAGCATCAACCCAAAACTCCAACATCAAGTGATGGTGAAAGTGAAGGTGAACAAGAGGGGAACATAGATGACATGGCCCTATTCATAAGAAGATTCAACAAGGGCATAAAGAACAATGGGTACAAGCTTATGAGAAGGAAGTTTCCAATCAAGAAATCAAGAACATGCTTTAGGTGTGGTAGCACCGAACACTTCATTGCCGATTGCCCAAACAAGAAGGGAGACAACAAATTTGGCAAAGGCAAGAGAGAAGACAAGGGTGACTACAAGAAAGGAAAGAGAAATGTGGGTGAAGCTCACATTGGACATGGTTGGGATGAATCGACCGATAGCTCAAGTGAAGATGAAGAGATGGCCATCATTGCTATTCACAAGCCATCCACTTCACCAAGGCTCTTCAACAACATGTCCGATGATGATGAAAGCTTCCCTCACACTTGTCTCATGGCAAAGGATGAGAAGGTAAAATCAAAACCCAAAGCCAAAACTCCTCCCCTCAAAGACATCTCTAGTAGTGATTCTAGTGATTACTCTAGTGATGATGAATCTAGTGATGAAGAAATAAATGAAATAACCAAAAAGATGGATCCTAAAACCAAACTATTCATTGCCAACATATTGGATGAATTAGAGGCAACCAAGGCCGAGCTAGCATCTAGAGAGAAGACTCTCATTAAACAAGAGGATCTTTATATTGCTAGTGAGGAAGCCCTTGAATTAGAAAGGAGTGAGGTGAGCTCTTTGACCAAAGCCTTGGCTAAGGAAAAAGAAGCTCATGCTCTCACTAAGAAGGAGTGTAGTGACCTCAAGCAAAAGCATTGTGGCTTAGTTGAAAAGCATCAAGAGCTTGAGGCACAATACTCTCTTCTTTGGGAGAGAAACTCACATCTTGCTAAATCAAATGATGCCTCTTCTCCATCCACTAGTCAAGGTTGTGGAAAATGCTATAATATTGATATGAATGCCTATTCCACTAACCTTGCCAACATGGAGGCCATGAAGAAAGAAATAGCAAGGCTCAACAATGTCATCTCAGTTTCAAAGAAGAATGACAAAGACAAGGTTGAGCCCAAGAAGATCCAATACAAGGATGGAAGGCATCCATCAATCAAAGATGGGCTTGGTCACACTCAAGGAGGCAAAACCAATGGTAGAAAAATAGTCAAAGGCATTGAGTGTGTCAAGTTTGAGAAGAAGGGAAACATTTGTGCAGATAAGCCTGCACAGACAGCTGCTCTGTTGGACCACAGGCCGACAGTGCCGGACCTGAGGCCGGCAGTGCCACGCCCCAAGAAAGGGAAGGCTACCAATGCTTCACCTGATCAAGCTCAGACCAAAGTCCATGCCAAGAGGATGCCCCAGCAAAAGCAGGCCAAGGACTCAATCTGGGTGGCCAAAAACAAGTTTTCATATCAACCCAATACAAGGTCACCTCAAGGAAGTTTGTCCTCATGCTACATGTTGAAATGCAATGACCGTGGTAAAGTCATTGCAGAGTTTGTGGGTGATGAGAAACATGATAAAAGAAGCATGAATATTTGGGTACCAAAAATTGTTGTGACTAACATGTAAGGCCCCAAGATTGATTGGGGACCTAAATCTAGGAACTAACTTGTTTTGTAGGCATACTCCTCCGGTGGATCAAGTTGGGTGCTTGATAGCGGATGTACAAATCATATGACCGGAGAAAGGAGTATGTTCTCATCATATTCCCTAACTTCAAATGCAAGTGAGAATATCATCTTTGGTGACAACTCAAAAGGGGAAGTGATTGGACTTGGTAAAGTTGCTATTACTCTTGATCATTCCATCTCAAATGTATTACATGTGAATTCGTTGAGTTACAATTTTTTGTCTGTTTCCCAATTATGTGAGATGGGCTTCAATTGTCTCTTTACGGATAAGGGTGTGGAAGTCTCTAAGAGGGAGGATTCCTCTATTGTCTTTACGGGTCGTTTGAAGGGCAAGCTTTACCTAGTTGATTTCAACAAAAGTAAGGCTAAGCTTAAGACTTGTTTAGTGGCAAAATCTAGCATGGGTTGGCTATGGCATCGCCGACTAGCTCATGTTGGGATGAGGAACTTGGCCAAACTCCTAAAAGATGAACACATTTTTGGACTAACCAATGTTCATTTTGAGAAGGATAGAATTTGTAGCGCTTGCCAAGCCGGAAAGCAAGTAGGTGCACCTCACCCACCAAAGAGCATTGTCTCCACCAAGCAATCATTGGAGCTAATTCACATGGATCTCTTTGGACTTGTGGCCTACATAAGCATTGGCGGTAACAAACATGGTTTAGTTATTGTTGATGACTTTACTCGTTTCACTTGGGTGTTTTTCATGTATGATAAGGCACAAGTGCAAGATAAGGTGAAAACCTTCATTAGAAGAGCACAAAGGGAATTCGGCTTCCAAATCAAGAAAGTTCGTAGTGACAATGGAACCGAGTTCAAGAACACTCAAGTGGAGGAGTTTCTTGATGATGAGGGCATCAAGCATGAATTCTCAGTTCCATACACCCCTCAACAAAATGGTGTAGTAGAGAGGAAGAACCAGACACTCATTGACATGGCAAGGACAATGCTAGATGAGTACAAGACTTCGGATATCTTTTGGGCAGAAGCCGTCAACACCGCTTGCCATGCCATCAACCAACTCTATCTACACAAGATCTTGAAGAAGACTTCATATGAACTCCTAACCGGTAACAAACCAAAGGTGTCATACTTTAGAGTTTTTGGGTGCAAGTGTTTCATACTTAATAAGAAACCCAAAACCTCTAAGTTTGCTACGAAAGTTGATGAAGGTTTTCTTCTTGGTTATGGATCAAATGAGCATGCCTATCGTGTATTCAACAAGCTCAACAACTTTGAGCGAAATCAAGTGTGGACCTTGGTGGAAAGACCCAACACTAATGTGATTGGAACTAAATGGGTCTTCCGCAATAAGCAAGATGAGCAAGGCATGGTGACAAGGAACAAGGCAAGATTGGTGGCTCAAGGCTTTACTCAAGTGGAGGGCTTGGACTTTGAAGAAACATATGCACCGGTGGCTAGACTTGAAGCAATTCGAATGCTTCTAGCCTATGCTGCCCATCATGACTTCAAGCTATATCAAATGGATGTCAAGAGTGCATTTCTCAACGGCCCTATCCAAGAGTTGGTGTATGTTAAGCAGCCACCGGGCTTTGAAGATCCTAAGTTCCCACATTATGTCTTCAGGCTTCATAAGGCGCCCTATGGGCTTAAACAAGCACCAAGAGCATGGTATGAATGCCTTAAGGAATTTCTACTCAAACAAGGCTTTGAAATAGGCAAAGCGGATCCTACTCTCTTCACTCATAAAGTCAATAATGATATCTTTGTGTGCCAAATATATGTCAATGGCATAATATTTTGTAGTACTAACCAATCCTTTTGTGATGAGTTTAGTAGGATCATGACTAAGAGGTTTGAGATGTCCATGATGGGTGAGCTAAAGTTCTTCCTCGGTTTTCAAATCAAGCAACTCAAGGAAGGGACTTTCTTATGCCAAACCAAATACACCCATGATATGTTGAGAAAGTTTGACATGGTGAATGCAAAGCCAATCAAGACTCCCATGCCAACCAATGGACATCTTGATCTTGATGAAGGAGGGAAATCCGTGGACATAAAGGTATATCGTTCCATGATCGGCTCTCTCCTTTACTTATGTGCATCTAGGCCGAACATAATGCTTAGTGTGTGCATATGTGCTAGATTTCAAGCTAAACCGAAAGAGTGCCACTTAGTGGCTGCTAAGAGAATCTTGATATATTTAGTATACACTCCTAACCTTGGCTTGTGGTATCCTAAGGGCTCCAAGTTCGATCTACTTGGGTATTCGGATTCTGATTATGGCGGTTGCAAGGTAGACCGAAAAAGCACTTCGGGGACGTGTCAATTCCTTGGACGGTCCCTAGTGTCTTGGAGTTCTAAAAATCAAAATTGTGTAGCTCTTTCCACCGCCGAGGCCGAGTATGTTGCAGCCGGCGCGTGTTGTGCTCAACTACTTTGGATGAGGCAAACCTTAAAAGATTTCGGATGTCAATTCACCAAGGTGCCTCTCTTGTGTGATAACAAGAGTGCCATCAAACTCGCAAATAACCCGGTTAGTCACTCTAGAACCAAACACATAGACATCCGTCATCACTTCTTGAGAGACCATGAATTAAAAGGTGATATCGCAATTCGCCATGTGAGCATCGAAAAGCAACTAGCCGATATCTTCACTAAGCCTCTCGATGAGACAAGGTTTTGTGCTTTGCGTAGTGAGCTGAATATACTTGACTCTCGTAATGTGGTTTGAACTATAGCACGCATTTGTTTGTCCTCCTAGCGACTTAGGCAAAACTTTGAAAATTTCAATTATGTGCTTCAAAACCAATTTTGAAAGAAACTTGAATGTGTTGGTCATCGTATGATTGATGATTTCCTTACTGACTAGCATATGGCAAGGGGTATGTGTCCATGATTGCATAAATATATAGTATAAAGGTGGCATAGTGCCTCACTACCTGGCTAGGCCAGCAGTGTCAGCCCCAGGCCAGTAGTGCCGGGGTGTCCGGCAGTGCCGGGTTAAGGCCGGCAGTGCCGGAACTTAAAGGACCCGAGCCTGTCGGGCCCAAGTCCTAGCCCTCGGGTTTTGCTTTATCTCCTCACCCCAACCCGAGGGGACTCCATCCCAAGTCATATCCCCCCAACAGAAACACCTCTCCTCTCCTCTCTCAACCCTAAGGAGACCTAGGGAGCCCGGAGGTCCCTCTCTCCCCCCTGGCAGTGCTGCCCCTTTGGAGGTGCTGCCATTGGAGGAGGTGTGGAGGATCTTCCTCCCTGCGTCAAGTTCCATTCAAGCCCGACTTTCTTCGTCTCCTTCCCTCTCTTTCAAAGGTAATAACTTGAAACCCTAGGTTGGTTCGATCTATGCAATGTACGGATTTTGAGATGGGATTTAGGTTGTTAGTAGTTGCATTATGTATAGTGATGAACCTCCAGTAGTTAGATTTCGTTAAAACCTAGATTCCATGGTGGATTGGAAGAGCATGCATAGGTGATGTCTACACCAGGCCGGCAGTGCCGGGCTCTGGGCAGCAGCACCCAAGCACTTCTCCAATCAACCATAGACTCTCGCTTTTGATCTAATCTCTCCACTAGAGTTCCATTCACTATTCTAGGTGCAACAACTTAACACTCTCTCCTTTTAATGCATAAATGGACGCCGGTGGATCGAGTCGTGGAGGAGGAAAGAGGTCAAGGACCAAGGCTCGTACTCCCTTGGCTGATGATGGCTTAAATCCCAGGCAGAGGATAGCTCAAGACGAGGCTTTGCAAAGGGCAGAGAGAACAATCAGAGAAGGTGTTTGCCCAAGGACACCTTCAGACTTGGGGTTGTTCAATGGTTCTCATCTTGTTAAGCATCCTGAGGAGGTGCTTGTCAGAGAGCCTCAGGACACACGTGCAAGGGAGAGGGTGAGCTACAAGAATCAGTGGAGGACTGTCTAAGAGCAGAGGGCCATCTATCCCTATGATGTGCCAAAGGACATGGGTGTGGACTACAGGTTCTAGAACACTTTTCACTTAGACTACTATTCCAGTGTTCTTTTCCATGCTGATAAACCCAAGATCATCAAGATGAAGTATGTTAATTGGGAGCACTTGAAGAACAAGAGGGATCCTGTGTTTGATAGGGTCATTGATCAGTGCAGGCAGCTTGGCATGTATCATTGGATGGGATTCCCGAATGGCTGGAACACTGAAATCATTCACCAGTTCTATTCCACTTATTATCTTGATAGAGAGAACATGGTGATGCACTGGATGACAGAGGGCATGCATTATAAGGTTGACTATGTGACTTTTGCTCGCCTTCTAGGCTTTGGAGAGGATGACAGGGAGTGCATGAATATTCATGATGAGAGAGGCTTGACCAATGAGGAGATCTCACAGCTTTACATTGAGCCTCAGTATGCAAACGGTCTTGTGAAGGGTTTGAGGAGTAAGTATTATATCTTGAACAACCTCTTCAGGACCACTCTCTATCCCAAGGTGGGATCTGCTTCACATCTCTATGCTAAATTGAAGAATGTGCTTAGGAGAATGAGAGGTGGAGCACCACCATTATCAGTGGCTCGATTTCTGTGGGATGAGATATGCATTGCAGCAGAGGATGCCAGAAAGGGGCTTCCCTATGCCCCCTATCTGATGTTCATCATTGAGATGGTGACTGGCCGGATCTACAACAAGGACACAGCTCATGAGCCTTTCAGAGCAGAAAAGGCCATTCATTCTTCTGCAGTTCAGGAGGTGAATACTCCTCCCAGAGACAGTACTAGAGAAGCAGCCCCTGACCTTCCTGAGTCTTCCAGAGCAGCTAGCAGAGGCAGGAAGAAGGGCAAGCTTAGTAGGATTCTCAAGAAGATCTTTGCTGGCATCTGCTATGCAAATGATCATGCTTACCAGACCAGGCTTGAGATCAGGCAGCTCAGACAGGAGCAGTGCCTCAGTCAGATTGCTCCACCTACACCACCACCATAGATCAGTGAGGAGTCTACTTATGATGGTGATGATTCTGATGATGAGGATGATGATGAGGAGGAGGAGACTCAGCAGCCCCAGACTCGGAGGTTGAGCAAGCGTGCCTCCGCTCCTAGTGTTCACTTCACAGCTCCAGATGATGATGAGGAGGAGGAAGATGAAGATGATGATGACCAGATGGATGAGGATGACTAGCTTGTATTCCTTTCTTCTTTGTTCTTTTCTTTTTTTGGTGACTTGTTGCTAAAGCGGCAAAATTACTAAGTGAAGGGGGTACGACAAATCTTCGACAGTTATGGGCAGCTGCTAGTTACCTTACTAAGTGAAGGGGGTACAACAAATCTTCAATAGTTATGGGCAGCTGCTAGTTACCTTAGTTTTTCAGTTTTAGCTTGTGAGATGAGAGAGCAGCATGCAAAACTACTTTATTGTAATATTGTCACTTAAGTACTTTATTTGTGTTATTTGTGGACATGTACTCTCTCATATATATCATGCTTGTCTTAGTATGCTTTTTAGTTTTTAATTATAGTGCACTGTGTGGTTGTGCTTGTGCTTCCGCGGGTTTGCTGCCAGCAGCTAGGCCAGCAGTGCCGGGCTTGCTCTGACAGCAAGCAACTCTGTTGTGTTAAGATAGGTTCATATGCATCACGTATATTCTTGTGACACTTTTTCATCACCCCACAACAGTCATGGATGTAAGGGGAACCCTATTTCACTCCAATATGTGAATCTTGGCTTTTCATGCCAAAAATTAGAAATTCAAATTCCTATTCACATATTTAGGGGGAGCTCCTACACCCATGACCTGCATTGACTCAGATTATTATTCACTTTTGTAAGCTCTAAATGTGTTGTCATCAATCACCAAAATGGGGGAGATTGAAAGTGCAATCAAACCTTAAGTGGGTTTTGGTGACATGACAACGCAATTAGAGAACTAATGAGACTTTACAAGTATGACAAGCAGGTTAAACTTAAGGAGGTTGATGAACAGGTTGGCGGAACCCTCATATTACAAAAGTGCATGGCAACAAGCTCAAAGGACTTTAATTCATTTTATACTTCGAAATTGAGTTAGGTATGCCGTACTATTAAGAGAGATTCAACATGCATGCCAACAAGTGAACCAAATGCAACATCTATCCATATACATCACACCTCCACATACATAGAAGGGAAATCAGCCAACTATTCGAAGATCCATTCTTTGCTGGTTCTGTCAGGCCGGCACTGCCACGACTTGTTCTGATCATTGAGCAGTGAGGGGGTATTTAACACCTCCTCACTCACCCCCAACGGCTAGTTCTGCGATTCTAACTCTCAGACTTCACAAGAACAGAAAGAGAAGCTCCCTTCTTGCTCTCCATTCCCCCTTGGTGCTCAACCACTCTCCCCCATTGTTTTCCAATCAACCTTTGAGAGATTGATCCTCCAAGCTTGAGAAGAAGCTTCTCCTTCGGATCTTCACTCCTACAAGCATTTGGTTCGCGTGGTGGCTGGCGGTTTGAGCCTTTGTGACGAGCTTGAGCCTTGTGTGGCGCACCTCAACAACGTGGACGTAGGCAAGCCTAAGTGGCGAGCTGAACCACGGGTCAAATCTTGTGTCACCGTGTGCTTGTTACTTTACTTTGATATATCTTGTGTGCAAGGTGATTTCTAGGGTTTGGACCCGATCTACTTAGTTGGTGTGTTGCTACCATTTTCAAGTGGTGTTAGAGGTTTCCCACACCTCTAGACAGGTTTTGATTCAGCCACAATTTACATTCAGTCTTTATATTTTGAATTGTGTTGATTTCTGTCTAGGTGACCAGTACTGCTGCCCCAGAGACCAGCAGTGCGGGCCTCAAGTCCGGCAATGCCGACCTTAACTGACAGCAAGTTGTTAAGTTGATTTTAAACAGACTTATTCACCCCCTCTAGGCCAATAAGATCCTTACACTTGCATCTCTACTACTATGACCTTAGCTAAGCTCCACCATTGGAGGGCAGAGATAGCTCATCACACGTGTCAATGGGACGACAGGCCATGGCTGTGTAGGGGCCTTCAGAAACCTTGTACGACATAGTAACACAGTAGCACTTTCGTTTGTATTTGATAATTATTATTCAATAATGAAATAACTAGAGTTAAAAGAATTATCTACGAAATTACAGATAAATTGTACAATTAATTATTTTTAATCTATATTTATTTTATGTATGCGTCTAAAGATTTAATGTGACGAGAAATCTTATAAAATTTTATAATTTTAAAGGGAAGAGAACAAGGCCGAGCTCATCATTAAGCTAAACCTCCTGTCATCCGTGGTCGACAGAGTGCACCTCGAGATGATCGCTCGTACCATAGTTAATTGTTCGGAGGCCTGTGGTGTTAACTGTGGTACTACGGATGAAAATGGTCGGGATATATCTTGTATGGTCACCATCATTTTCTATATGTGACCAGCTCGATTCGTTTTTTTTACAAATTCAAATTGTTACGGAGTACGGTATGCCAAAATTTAAAAACGGAACGGAAGTAACCTAAAAATTTTCTACTTTTCTGGTTTTTATTCGGATATCCCGTTTCTTAAATACGCTATATACTTTTTTGGCTCACCAGAATCCCAACTTAAGTCCAGCAACGTGCAATCTTAGAAAAATCATATATATTTTATACTATCTTAGATGAAAATATTTTTATATGAAAATTGTAGCTCTCGATAAGAACTATAACTTTTTACATTTGAGGTCCTTAAGATCTAAAAAATCAAACAAAGTTATGCAGATGGTCATGCACAAGTTAATCATTATGCAGTCAAATTAGTCCTACAAGTCAGTATTCTGTATTGATCTTTCATATGTCAAACAACATAATTCTACTCAAATTAGTTCATTTTCAAAATTCTTGACGTTCTGTAAGTTAGTGTTCACATATCCGGATTTACCGATTTCGCTTTTGTTTCCGTATTCAACTATAGAAGTACAGAACGGTTGAGGGTTTTTTTGCACCGTTTTCATCTCTACGTTGCAGTGTCACCAATGACCCCTCTAGTCCCCAAGAGACGGCCTGCTGCACTAATAACTCACCATTTTTGCAGTGAGCCACTCCGAATATCAATCAACCAACGAATCATCATTATCCCAGACATCATGCAAGGAGATGCACTGTTTATTGCTAACTCGCCCTGTTGTGATAGCTCGGTAGAGCGGTAGGGTTTTATATTGTTGTTCCATTTATAGGGCGGCTGGAATTGTGGGTCTTAGGCATGCTCAATGTAGGGGCGATGGATGATGAAGCCACCTTTAAAAAAAGGTGGCATTTCTATAAATTATTTTTCTAGTACTAGGAGTGAATGGAGAACGTACCAATGATTTCCATTCAACTCGCCTTCAAGGTTCGCAATGCCGGCCCGGTGCGGTTCCGGTTGCACGGACTCCTCCCTGCTACGGGTGACGTGTTGTGCCTAGTGCTCGTCCTCAGGCACGCGTAGCCGAGATGCGGAGCTCTCGGCCTGCTGCACCGCAGTGTGTTCGAGCGGAACACGTATCTCCTCACAGGCCTGGCGTCCCTCCGGAGTCGAAGGCGCCGGCTATTTCGGAGGAGGATTGCCACGGAGGCAAGGTTTTGGCTAGCCCGGGCAAAGTGTGGAGGAGGAGGATCACCTCCCTCGTCCTTGAAATTGCACTGGTTCACATCGCGTGCCCTCCGTCGGGCAGGACTGTGCTCGGCGTGGGGTTCTCATTCTTGCTCGAGGGCCTCTCGCTGACGCGCCAGTTGTTCTCGCTCCCTCTCGAGCTCCCTCTCGCGCTCACGGAGCCGCGTAAGGGGGGAACGGGGCCGGCCCGCGGAGGGCGGACTCTGCCCCTGCCGAGGAGGCGCAGACTGTTGTCTGCGTGGACAACGACAGAACCCCGGGGGGACGGACGGGGCCGTCCTGGGGGGCGGTGTCGCGTTGCACGGCCGTTCGCGAGGAGAGTCATGGCTGCCCTCGTCGGAGTCGTCGGACACGACGACACCATCTTGGCACATGAATGGAAGTGCATCTAGCCCTTTAGTGGGTTTTGGTGAATTGAGTGATAACACAATTAAAGGTCTAACAAGTTTGCTAAGTTTATCGAAGGTTCAACAAGAAAAGCAAACTTGATGGTATTCCACACAGTGTTAAAATAAAGGTCAAATTGTGTAATGTTGTATTGGAAGTTTACGGGAATAATCTAGTTCAAGCAAAAGACAATAATGCAAATGGAATCAATGAAATGGCCTCTATTTTGTGGGATATCATAGCATCATGTGGTTTGGAAAATAGGAAATGAGACATAAGTTGGTAGTCTTGGATTGGTCTCTATATTGACTTGCTTTGCATAAACAAGAAGAGTTAGAAAGTGGACTAGTGTTGATCAAGGATTGAATAATGAATCAATAGTGCATTAGTGAGAAAACACCAAGCAAAGGTGAAATGACAAAGGAGACAATGTATATTGGATATAAGATGATCTCTACTTTAGTTTGCTTGTATGGACAAAGATTTGGAAAATCACTTTGCATTAATATGATCAAGCTAGAAGTATGAAGATAGAGATTGTAGTGATTGATTGGAGTGTCAAGTCAAAAATAAGGAAGATCTAAGGAATTGTGAATTGGCTTGACCATATTTATGTGGAGTCTCATATATCAAAGCTTGATTGATCTCAATATTCATATCTATAAGATATTCAAGCAAGGATCACAATATTGAAGAAATGGTTTTCAATCGGTGCTTAATATGATGTGACTTGAGTATGGCTTGATAGGGTGAAGATAGTAAGGAAAGGACTTCGAGGTACTAAGCAAAGGTGAAGGTCAAGGAGACTGAGGTACTATGGCTAAGATGAAGAAGAGAGTACTTGCATTGAGTCAAAGTACTAATCAAGTTATGAGGAGTCATATTATGTTGAGGATCAAATTATTAGTGGAAGTGACTTGAAGCCATGGGCTGAACTCATATGTGTTGGAAGATTCAAGTCACAAGCTCTAAGGTATGCTTGCTCATAGAGATGAGATAAGGATGATTGCAAACACATGCTCAAGGTATTACAAGAATGAGGACAATACATTCAATGGTGCTGCCCCAAATTATCAAAGGATACGGTGACCGGCTCAAAGGCGTTTAATTTATTTGATGTTTTGAATTTGAGTTTAGGAAATGCCGTACTACAAAGGGGGGGGGGTGCAATGTGCATGCTTAAATGTGCAACCAAGTGCTCAAATTCCACCAAATATCCTCTTATACCTTACCCACACTCTCTGCAAAACAGTTTTTCATTCGGAGCATTTTTTGGGAGAGCGGCAGTGCTGGGGGTTCAGCAGTGACGGGCCTCAGAGCAGCAGTGCCAGGACTTACGTTACCGTTGGACAGCAAGGAGTACTTATTTCCCCTTCCTGCTGCCCCCAACGGTCATCTCGACCATTCCCACTTCCAGTGCTCACAGCAGCAGCTCTCTCCCTCTCTCTAACTCCATTGGAGATCCTCAAGCTTCTCCCTTTGAGCCTCCAAACTTCATTAGAGAGCAGCCCCTACTGTTCTTCAACGCCTAGAGCACTTGGTTCGCGTTCAAGCCGGTGGATTGCATTCGTTACTCTTGGAGCTTGCTCCTAGCCAGCTAGAGCGTCGCCCGTGCAGCTTGCCAACTTGTGTGGCAGCCCTGGGAGGTTTGTAACCATCTCATTGCGGCTAAGAAATCACCCCTCACTTCAAGAGTTCACTCTCTTAATTTGAGAATGAGGGAAAGGCAAGCCTTGTGTGGCGAGCCCAAGCCTTGTGTGGTGAACCTCAACAACGTGGACGTAGGCAATCCTTGGTGGCGAGCTGAACCACGGGATAAATCTTGTGTCACTTGTGTTTGTGTTATTTGCTTTACTTGCATTTGTCCTCAAGGTGATTTCTAGGGTTCGGTCCCCATCTACTTGGTGGTGCAGCTCCTACCTTTTCTAAGAGGTTTTACAGGTTCTATACTATCCTAGGAAGGTTTCCATTCAAGTAGAATTTCGATTTGCTGGTTAGATTTTGAACTGTATACTTATCTGTCTCACTGACCAGCACTTCCAGGCTAAGAGCAGCATTGTCGGGCTTTAGAGCGGCACTACCGCGCTTGTAACCTGATAAGTTATGCAGATAATTTTTAAACAGGCCTATTCACCCCCCTCTAGTCCTGCTGGGCGACATCAAGGTCCTTTCAATGAAGCATTCCCGCAAAGGGTCGTAGTCGTAGTCCTCGAAGTCTGACGACCCAAGGAGGACGTCGCATCCGCAGAGAAAGCGGCGTAGGGCCTCGGGTCTCGAAGACCGGAGAAGTTGTCATCTCCCCACGCGTTGTACAATTCGTCGGAGTACACTATGGATCCTCAGAGTAGCTCTGCAAGGGATTGTAGACGGTGGCTCGGACGACGTGTGCAGGTGGCACCGGGTTTAGTACCCACCGCGCTCGCCTCGGATGATGACACAGTGGGTTTGGCAACAATGGCGCACGAAGGAGATGGTCCCTTGGGCGAGCGATGCACGCTGCACACAGGGGGGCGCGGTGTCGTCTCCGCGAACCGGGTCGTGATGTCGGCAAAGGAGAAGCAGAGGCCTCTCGCCGACCCCGCTGAAGGGTTTGACACAAGACGACTACTGTTGAAGCTGGTGGAGACGTGCGCGCGGCGGGATGAGGGCCAGATCATAGCCCTCTCCGTGTAGACGAAATCCAGACTCCCAAAGCGAACATGGGAGCCAGAGCGAAGCGGATCTGCATGCCAACCCTCTCGGGCGGGGCCAACAACGATCCGTAGGTCCCCGCCGTGTTGCACAGGCTGAACGGCAACACGGAGGGGGAGCACGGGTGGTCGGCCATCCAATGCTCGATGTGACACGCAAAGTTCCCCTACCTGGCGTGCCAACTGTCGGTATTCTATAAACCGGGGGCTCTCAACACCGACGAGTGAATTTGTGACTACGAGTCCGGCACTGGATGGTGAGCTAGATGAACATGGGTGATCTAGACCGGTTCGGGCTGAATGACCCTACGTCCAGTGTTCGGTGATGTTCCGCTAGCTCCTTGATTACAGAGGGGCGCTACAATGTTCGCGAGAGAGGAGGCAGACCTCCAAGTCTCTAGTGTGTGTATGCGTGAGTGTGTCCTATCTATTGTATGTTGCACGAGTGGGCAGAGGCAGAATCCTCTCCCCGGGGTCCCTAGTCTCCCCCTTATAGTCCAGGGGAGACTGGGTTACAGATTGCCGGTGGAGGCCGAGTATAGAGAGAGGCTAAGCTAACTGGCACCGTACGTCCTCTTCCCCTATTGATCGTGCTCTTGTGCAGTCGTCCCATACTGGGCGGAGGTCACCGGTGGCGTGGCCTTCCCTGTAGAGCATGGTCTCTGCCCTGTTCTTGATCGGACGGCGGCAATGTCTGCCCCATCCCTTTGACCTCCTGTGAGAGGAGCATAGTGGAGGACGGGACGAGGGCGTCGTGGGTTCGTGGCATAGTGGCAGGGGCTTTGTCGGTGTTTAGAAACTACCAACGAGTAAATTTGTACGCATCTCGGGCTCCGAAGGTTCGTCGTCGGATGAGTGAGGCGGGATGGTACTTGTATCGCGCCACCCTTAATTTCCTTTTCCTGTTATCGTTCAAGTATTTATTGATCTTTGTTCTTTGGTTAGGAGGTCTTATCCGGCCTACGGCGCCTCTCTCCCTTGTGGCTTTGAGGTGTGGGCGGTGCCTGCTAACATGCTCGCATCAAGGTTCAATACCTCATGCGGGTCCAGGAAACGTCCTCCGTCCAGTCGCAGTTCCAGCCCCTCCAGGGCCCGTGCCTGCACCTCCTGTGCACAGGTTTAGGAGCTTGTTGGAAGAGCTGCTTAGTCGTCCAATGCAGAACCTTCGTCGGGTTCAGGACACTGAGCTACTTTACCGGATGATAGAGGGTTTTCGCCAGAGCCTGTTAGGATCCATTCAGGCGGGCTACTGTCTCCGCGATCAGCTGGCTGAGGCTAACAAGCGTGTCATGGTTGAGCTTGGTTATTCTTTCCTAAGCGTGTTTCATTATGACCTGCTTCTGATGCATCGTATTGTTTTCTTTTTGCAGCGTTGGAGGAGGAGCTGCAGGCGCTCTGTTCTGTCATGAACGATGTCATCGACTTCCTTCGCGCGCCAGGGAGCACGGTGGTCGAACGTCTTCAGGCTGCCCCTACGTGCGTCCGTAATGTCGTCGCGCGTGCCGTCTTCTGCGGTGCGGGGGTCACGTTTTCCATGTTGAGGTCCGTTCCGGGACGGACATGGTGGATGCCGCTAGGTTCCCACATGGGCGGAGCGTCGACCAGTATGTCCATCTTATTGAGCGGCTTTCTGACGCCGCAGAAGCCGTCGCCGATGTCGTGCCAGCCGAGGAGATCTTGACGGAGGAGCCAAGGGCGGGGGCCCTGTGATTGTTAGTTCTCCATAGGGCCGGACGCGTCGCGCTGGTCGACGTGCTTTATTTTGCTTGTATGGACTGGGCCTGCTGAGTCCCTCTTTTAAGCTTCTGTAATCGTCGTTCTTAGCTATTGTTTCCTTTTCCTAGGCCTTTGTTTGCTTGCCTATCGTGTTTGTTTGATCATGCGTTTGGGAGTCGCCACGGTGCGGCTCCCGTGTTTCTTCCTCGCACCCCTATGATCTAGGATGTGGAAGTGAGCGGTCTCATATCTTACCTCGGTGGCCGAGATCGAGTGCTCGGTGAGCTGCAATCGGGTAGCTTAGGTGAGACCCCGGGTCCTCATCCGTGGATGCTCGCACCGGTGGAGGTCCATCGTGGACCGATCTCTAATCCTCGACAGTCGATACGTATAGTACCCGGATCCGTTCGTTGGGATCCGAGGGCTCAATGCCACCCCTCGAGGGGTCTACCACATATTTTGTTATCTACCAAAGCCTAAACACGTTTACTAAGCGCGTTCGACGTGAAGACGTCTACGTTTCGACCGCTAGGGCCCGCTTAGCAACGTCCCTCACTCTTCAATTTTGGCCAGGGAGGTTGTCGAACCCGTAATGTTTTGGGCTAGCCAAGATCCCTTGGCCCAGTTATCTCATTTGTTATATGAGCATGACGGGTGGAAAGTGGTCTTTCGACTGCTGCCCCGTTGCTGTCCCTGCATTTTGTACAGAGGGGATAAAAATTTGAACATTTCTTTTAAATGTACGTACTTACCGGTCGTTCTCACCTTTTTTGCTAACCGCGGTGAACTGGTTATGCTCTTGTGATGCTTGCCTATTCCTGGGAAATTGGCGTTGTTCGTGGTCTATGGGCCCTTGTGGCAGCCAGTCGTTTGGTTTGGCATGGGCGGCCTATGTGTCCTTCAGCGGTTTGCTGTTGCTGCTCACGCATGGAAAATGAAGAGTCACGCCTCTGTGGTCCCGAGGGGCGTGTGTGTGGAAAACGAAGGGACGGCGGCCTTGTGCTATATATTTTGGTCTGGAGTAACTCCCTGCCGCTCTCTTCAGTCTTCTTCTCCTTTGCACCAACTAAGAGGGGTGAGAGAGAAAAGGAAGCTTCATCGTCATCGAGGAGGTGCATCATCCTTGCTTGTGGGATGGATGCTGGTCGCGCTCGCCTTGCCATGGCGTCCGGCGTTCTGCTGATGCTGCCGAAAGAGCTTCTCTACCAGATCCTTCTCCGCACCATCGACCATGGAGGTAGCTTTCTTGACTACATGCGCCTTCGCCAGGTCTGCGGCATTTTCTGGAGGATCTGCAACGACGGCGCATTGGTTCGGTTTTTGTCCCTTCGAGAGATGCAGCGTTACTGTCGGTCCGGCCGCAAACATCGGGGGATGATTCTTGAGCGGTGCTTCTTCGAGGCCGGTCATCGAGAGGCCTTGTGCTTTCGTGGCTTGGAGATGCTGATGCTGTGGGGGCGAGACCCCTCTGGCTGGGGGTTCAACGGTCGAGCAATCCTGGCCGGGGATGCCACAGCGATGTATTTCCAGGCCATGATACTGTACTTCATAGATTCGGCGGATCCCGAAGCTCTCATTCTCCTCAATCAGATTGTCGGCGGCGCGTTCTTAGACGGTAGATGGGGAAACCGCGGCTTAAGTCCGCTCCGTTTCGACTCCCATGCTGATCGTCGCGTCATCGCGCGGCTGAGGTGGCTTTCCTGCCGGAGGACGTGTCGGCGTTAACAGTCGTCGACCCCCATGCCTGCGTTTGGGAGTTGTGCGAGCGCTTTGGGCCGACAAGCCAAGGTCTGGGCGCGGTCATCATGTACTGTAGTCTGGAGTGTCGTCTTCGCCATGAGTTCGAGCTCTGGACTAGGAATGTGCCCGATGTAGTCGCCTATCGTATCATTAAGATGAAGCCGTAACACTGGGCACTCTTGTCCAGGTTCTGACCTTTTGCATTTTGATGGTTGTAATGAACTTGGGTTATGTACATTTGTTCAAACTTTTCTTTTTATTTCGTGTGTGTCGGGTAGCCCCCGGGTAAGAGGCTTCTTTGTATGCCGTGCATGGAAGAAAAGCTCTTTCCCAAAACTTTTGCGATATGCGAAAGAAAAATTTCGACTGAAATGCTGTAAAGAGGAATTTTTAGGGGTAGAAACGACGTAGCTGTTGTATGTTCCAAGCGTTGGTGAAGATTTTGCCGGCGAAGGTTTTGAGTCGATAAGCCCCTGGTCTTATTACTTCGTGGACAATGCAGGGTCCTTCCCATGGTGATGTAAGCTTTCGCCGCTCCTTATTGCTTTGGATCCTTCGGAGTACTAGATCCCCTGGCTGAAAATCCCTTGGTCGGACACGTCGATCGTGGTATCGCCGTAACGCCTGCTGATACTTGGCTAAGTGCAGGAGGGCGGCATCCCTAGCCTCGTCGACCTGGTCTATGGCGTCTTCCATGAAGATTTCTGCCTTCTTAGGGTCGTATGCCTCCACCCTTGGGGACCCATACTCGAGGTTGGTGGGTAAGACGGCCTCCGAGCTGTATACCAGGAAAAATGGTGAAAAACTGGTGGCTCTGCTTCGCGTCGTTCTAAGGCTCCACAAAACGGAAGGGAGCTCTTGGAGCCACTTTTTCCCGTATTTGTTTAGTCGGTCAAAAATTCTCGCCTTGACCCCGTGTAGGATGAGTCCGTTGGCACGCTCCACTTGCCCGTTGGATTCTGGGTGCGCGACGGAGGCCCAATCAACCCGTATGTGGTGCTCGTCGCACCACTGTAAGAATTCACCTGCGGTGAAGTTTGTTCCGTTATCGGTGATGATGGAATTGGGCACTTCGAAGCATTGGATGATGTTGGTGAAGAAACTGACAGTCTCCTCAGCCCTGACGTTGGTGATGGGGCGTAACTCGATCCATTTGGTGAACTTGTCTATGGTGACCAGCAGGTGGGTGTAGCCCCGGGTGCTTTATCGAATTTACCGACCATGTCGAGTCCCCAAACTGCGAATGGCCACGTAAGTGGGATGGTTTGGAGTGCCTGAGCGGGCATATGGATTTGCCTAGCGAAGAATTGGCAACCCTCGCAGGCGCAAACCAAAACCTGCGCGTTGGCCGCGGCCATTGGCCAGTAAAAGCCTTGTCGGAACGCGTTGCCCACGAGGGTTTTAGCTCCCATGTGATGTCCGCAGACCCGCTGGTGAATATCTTGCAATAGTTTTTCCCCTGCTCGGTTGGGATACAGCGTTGCAGGACAGCGGTCGCGCTTTGCCTATAAAGTTCACCGTTGACAAGGACTAAAGCCTTGGCTCGTCTGGCGAGCCGTTTAGCCTCCACCTAATTCATGGGGAGTTCACCTTTGGCCAGGCGCTCTATGTACGGCTGTCTCCAGTCCTTCTCTTCTGGTGTTGACTCTTCCAGCTCTATGTTCATCGCCTCTGTTACCTCGTCGCCACAGGCGGTTGAGACCTCGGTGGCTCTTGAAGCCGTCGAGGAGCTGGTGCCAGGAGAGCTGGAGACCTCCGATTCCTCGGCGTCGATAGACGGTTTTGATTGGTTGTTCGCGAACACCCCGGGAGGCGTGGGTTCTCAGCCTGAGGCTGCCTTGGCCAGTGCGTCAGCATCCTCATTCTAGCGTCGGGGTATGTGGTTAAGCTCGAGACCATCGAATTTGGACTCAAGTTTTCGCACCTCCCGGCAATACGCGGCCATGCGCGGGTCGACACAGTTGGATTGCTTCATGACCTGGTTGACCACTAGTTGGGAGTCACCGCGGGCGTCGAGCCGTCTTATGCCTAGGTCGATCGCGATCCGTAATCCACTAAGCAAGGCTTCGTACTCCTCCTCGTTGTTGGACGTCGGGAACAGCAGACACACCATATACCTCATGGTCACCCCATGAGGTGACATCAGGATGATCCCTGCGCCAGCGCCAGTTTTCATGAGGGACCCATCAAAGTACAAAGTCCAATACTCTTGTTCGACAGCCAGAGTGGGGAGGGTCGCATCCGTCCACTCCGCAATGAAGTCGGACAGGACGTGTGACTTGATGGCGCTTCGTGGGGCATAAGCAATATTTTTATCCATCAGCTCCAATGCCCACTTGGCGAATGGATGGGCGGCGTCCCTGTTCAAGATGACCTCTCCCAGTGGTGCGCTGCTCACAACTTTTACCTTGTGTGACCCGAAGTAGTGCAATAGTTTTCTTTTAGTCATGATTACCGCGTATACCAACTTCTGCAGATGAGAGTACCGAGTTTTTGAGTCACTCAGTACCTCACTAACAAAATACACGGGACTCTGTACTTTGAGTGCGTGCCCTTCCTCTTCTCTTTCCACGACTAGAACCGTGCTTACCACCTGCTTTGTGGCGGAAATGTACATCAGGAGTTCTTCCTCGTCGTGAGGCGAGACCACGACAGGTGCGTTGGTCAACAGCTACTTGATGTGGTCAAGAGCCGATTGAGCCTCGGACGTCCACGCGAATCACTCGGATTTTTTCAAGAGCTTGTACTGAGGCAAGCTTTTTTCGCCGATGCGAGAAATGAAACGGCTAAGCGATGCGAGACAACCAGTGACCCACTGCACCCCTTTCAAGTTATGGACCGGCCCCATCTTCTCGATGGCGGTGATTTTTTTGGGGTTAGCCTCAATCCCTCTTTAGGAGACGACGAAGCCTAGTAGCATGCCCTTGGGGACCCCGAAAACCCATTTCTCTGGGTTAAGCTTGATGTTAGTCTTTTTGAGTTTCGCGAACGTGAGGGCAAGGTCGGCGACGAGTCCATCGGCCTGTTGGGTCTTGACGACGATGTCGTCCACGTAGACCTCGACGGTTTTGCTCACGAGCTCATCAAAACATCGGATCATGGTCCGCTGAAAGGTGCCCCTAGCGTTTCGGAGTCCGAAAGGCATGGTGACGTAGCAGAAGGATCCGAATGGAGTGATGAATGACATCGCGAGCAGGTTTGACTCATTCATCTTGATTTGATGGTACCCTAAGTACGCGTTGAGGAAGCAGAGGAGTTCGCATCCTGATGTTGCATCGACTATTTGGTCTATGCGGGGTAAGGGATACAGGTCCTTTGAACAGGCCTTGTTAGGGCTCGTGTAATCAACACACATCCTCCACTTTCCATTCTTCTTTTGTACTAATATAGGGTTTGCGATCCACTTGGGGTGGTACACCTCTTTGATGAATCCTGCGATGAGGAGCTTCTTGACCTCTTCTCTGATCGCGGCGCGTTTTTCCTCGTCGAAACGACGCAGTCGTTGTTTGACGGGTCGGGAGACCGGCTTGATATGTAGGGAGTGCTCGGCGACGTACCTGGGTATGCCTGGCATATCCGAGGGCCTCCATGCGAATACGTCGATGTTAGCGCGGAGGTAGTCGACGAGCTCGCTTTCCTATTTATGAGAAAGAGAGGTGCTGATGCGCACGGTCCTTTTTTCTCTATCCCGAGTGTCGAGCACGACCACCTTCGTAGACCCTGTAGGTTCAAAGGATCCGACCTTCTTGGTGTTCGGGACCTATTCCTGCGACGCACTAGCCTTGGCCGCCATCTTGGTCGTGAGTTGCTTTGAGGCCACGAGCGCTGATGCGTACGTGTAGCATTCGATGTCGCACTCGTACGCGTGTCTGGGGGCCGTACCCACTGTGATGATTCCCTTCGGGCCCGACATCTTTAGCTTCAGATAGATGTAGTTTGGAATAGCCATGAACTTAGCGTAACATGGTCGGCCGAGTATGGCGTGATAGGTTCCCCTGAAGCCGACAACCTCGAAGGTCAGCGTTTCCTTGCGAAAGTTGCTTGGCCCGCCGAAAGTGACGGGCAAGTCAATCTGTCCGATGGGGTCCGCCTTCTTGCCCAGGATCACCCCGAAAAACGGATCCCCGAGGGTCGCAGACGTGACCGCGGTATCCTCATTGCGTCGAGGGTTTCAGCATAAAGAATATTTAGCCCACTTCCGCCATCCATGAGGACTTTGGTGAGGTGCTTTGTGCCAACGATGGGATCAACTACTAAGGGGTAACGCCCAGGGTACGGTACATAGTCGGGATGATTGCTACGGTTAAAAGTAATAGGAGATTGTGACCACTTAAGGAAGGTGGGAATAGCGGGGGTGGTAGCGTATACCTCTCGACGGGTGACCTTCTGCTGACGCCTGGAGCTGCACGATGTCGGGCCGCCGAAGATCATCAGGGTCTCCTCAGCCGGGACGTAGTCATCATGCTTTCCTCCGCCATCTTCCCCTTCGTCCTCCTTCTTCGCCCACCTCTTCTTCTTTGCGCCGCCTCCGAGGAATTTCTTCATGAGGTTGCAGTCCTTAAGGAGGTGGTTCGGACAGGTCCATTCCAGCATCTTCTCGAAGTGGTCGTTCACTGGCATGTTCTGTTGCCCTTCGCCTTTTTCTGTAGCCGCGACGAGCGATGCGTCGTACCGTGGTTGATTTCGCCCCTTCTTGTATGGACGAGCCGAGGGTCCCTCGGCCTCCACCTCATCGCGCTTGCTCTGGCTAGTCGCGCCCTGGAAGATAGCGCCGACCACTTCCTCGCCTGAGGCGTGGTTTGTGGCGATGTCGAGCAGTTCCTTCATTGTCTTGGGTTTCTTGCGCCCTAGCTTCTGGACCAGGGATTCGCAAGTTGTCCCCGATAGGAATGCGGTGACAACATCGCCGTCGGCTACATCCAGGAGCTCGTTGCACTGCTGGGAGAATCGATGAATGTACTCGCGAAGGGTCTTGCCTCGTTTTTGTTTGCAGTTCTTGAGGTCCCAGGAGTTCCCAGGCCGGATGTAGGTTCCTTGAAAGTTTCCAACAAAGGATTCTTTCAGGTCCCCCCAGTTCCGGATCTTCCCTTTGGGGAGGTGCTCTAGCCACACGCGTGCCGTATCCGAGAGGTAGAGTGGTAGGTGTCGGATTATGAAGTTCTCGTTGTTCGCTCCACCTGCTTCGCAAGCGAATCGATAGTCCTCCAACCAGAGGCCAGGGTTCGTGAGCCCCGTATACTTCTGGATGTAGGTCGGTGGTCGGAAACGCGACGGGACACGCGCAACGTGTATGCGTGAGGAGAAGAAGCATGGTTTGGTGGGCTCCGGACTCGAGTCCCGGTCCTTGTCAGGGTCATGTCATCCACCCCTACGTGGGTGTCATCCACGTCGCTTGTCGTCATCGCTGTCACTTTGCCCGTGGTCATCGCTTTTGCAACGTGCCTCGCGGCCGGGATGCCGCCTGGCCGGCTCTTGGTCCCTCGTCGGTGTCGGCCTCTGCCTCTAGCGAATGGAGTTCTCGGGTGGCGGTGTGTTTTGCATGCTGGAGAGAGCTCCCGCTCTCTGCCATGCCGAGCTCTCCGCTGAAGACTCCATAGTGATTTCGGTAATCGATGAAGCCTAAGTACTAACCTATCTCTAAGTGGTTGAGTAGGTTTAGTACACCAAAGTGAAGTGAAGATGACAAGTGATGGAGCATGGAAGAGGCTAAAGAGAAAGCAAATCAAAGGCTCACACTTGGAGAAGAAGAGAGAAGGAGGAGACCCTAAGAGTTATACAAGGCAAAGGTATAAGCTAGGGCTTTTTGTTTTAGTGATCAAGACATCTAGTGGGTGTGATCACATTTAGGATAGATAACCGTACTATTAAGAGGGGAAAATAGTTATGTGGTTACAAACTATCGAGTGTAATTAGGTTGATCATAATTGCATTGCATTCTAACCTAATGAGCAACCCTTGTAATATTGATAAAATATGTCAACACACATGCACAAGTCAGTGAAACACTTGGTGGTGGCACATAAGATCAAGGGAAGAAAAGAGAAGTGAATTCAGATCAAGAAAGATGCTCCGGACCAGTTTGCATAGGAGCTCCGGACCATAGGAGATGGTCCGACGGCCTGCTCCCAGCACCGGTCACCAGGCAGAAGAGCTCTGGACCAGTGGTCCAGTGGTGCATCGGACCATAGGCGAATGGTCTGGTGGCTCGGTCAAAGGCTCCGCAGAAGATCAAGACAGGCGTCGGATCAGTGTGCATGCTTTGGTGGTCAGGTCCGAAGGTGTGGTCCGAAGCTCGGGTGCTCCCTGCATGAAATTGTCAAGACTCGGTGAAGGCTCTGGACCAGACGGCATGGTCCGGTGGACCAGTCCGACGGTGTGGTCCGAAGGCATGGTGCTTACTGCGTGGATTGTTGAAGCCAAGGGCAAGGCGTCGGACAAGGCGTCGGACCAGCCCTTCGGACAATGACAACTAGTCCGACGGTGCTGTGTTCCTGTGCGCCAACGGTCAAACTCAAATTGGTGAGACACGTGGCGATCAACGGAGGCGTTGGACCATAGCGTCGGACCAGGTGCTATGGTCTGACGGTCGCGCAGAGTAGTCCGACGGTCTATTTTTAGGCTGAGAAAAGGCATAATGGCTAGTTCCTTTGAGGGGGCTATAAAAGGGTGTGTGGCGGTTCAAGGCAGCTCTCTTGCTCATTCTGATATTGCATACACTTGAGCAGCTTGTTGCACACACTCCCACTCATCTCTTAGTCATTTGATAATCCATTTGAGAGATTTGAGTGTTCAAGTGCATTGCATGAAGTGAGTTCATCTTAGTGGCACTTGGGAGTTGATACCGCTGCTAGTTTCTTGTTACTCTTGGTGATTGCCATCACCTAGACGGTTGGAGCAAGCGGTGTGGTTTCGAGAAGCTTGGTGATTGTGCTTCGTCGACCACAAGTGGTGATTGTGAGGGGTTCTTGTGCCTTCCCCGCGGGAGATCGCAAAGGTAACTCTAGTGGATTGCTCGTGTCTTTGAGTTCCCTCATCTTGTGTTGGTTGTGCGGCACCCGATGACGGGTTTGGCGTGTGATGCCAATTAGCGCGTGAACCTCCAAGTGAGTGAGCCGACACAACGAGGACGTAGCTAGTTGGCAAACTAGTGAACCTCGGGTGAAAAATCAAGTGTCAACCTCTTTCTCATCATTGTGATTGATTGAGTTGTTTGGAGTTCACTTGATTGGCTCATTACCTCGACCCGGTGGTATAATCACTCCTCCCATGTTTGCATTACCTTATTCATACTTGTTTTAGTATATTAGGTTGTGCTTGTAAGCTACTGGAATTGTGTAGGCATTGAGTGATCCTAGAGCTATATTAGGATAGAAATTGTGGTTAGGAGGTTTCGCATCCCCTAGTAGGCTAGTGCAATCCTAGCTTCGCCTTCTTGTGATCTAACTTGTTGTTGAGATTGTTTTTAGTTTTCGATTTAGGCTATTCACCCCCTCTAGCCTTGGATTAGGACCTTTCAAGTGGTATCGGAGCTTGGACACCGTTGATTTGAGGCTTAACAACCTACGGTGTGATCATGGCTCATATCAACCACATGAAGAAGCCACCCAAGTTTGATGGCACAAACAATGGCTATTGGAAAGTCAAGATGACCGCTCATATCAAGTCAATTAGGCAGAAGGTTTGGCTTGTGGTGGATAAGAAGTTTGAGGTTGCAAATGAGGAAGCTCCCACCGCGGCCGAAGAAGAGAAGTTGCAACACAATGACATTGCTCTTAGTGTTGTTCATGAGGCTCTTGATGAGAAGGTGTTTGAGCAAATCAAGAATCTTGAGAGTGCTCATGAGGCTTGGAAGAAGCTTGAAGAATCATTTGAGGGCAAACAAGCCATCAAGGGGGCCAAGGCATATATTCTCAAGGAGAAATTTGCTAGCTTCAAGATGAAGGATGATGAAAATGTGCCGGAGATGTTTCATCGGATCCAAGTGCTAGTCAATGATCTCACGGATCTTGGTGAGAAGGTTGAGGACAAGGACTTCTCTCATAAGTTCTTGAGATGTCTTCCTCCCCGGTTTGACACTCTTGTGACCTTGATTGTGAGAGGTGGTTTGAACACCGTGACACCCAATCAAGTCTTTGGAGATGTGATGACCGAAAATGCTTACCGGGACAACAAAGAAGAAGATGTGAAGGAGGACAAGAAGGATGAGAAGAAGAAGAGCTTGGCATTCAAAGCCACTTCATCACACAAGAGCAAGGGCAAGAGAAAGATTGATGAATCTAGTGAAGTGAAGACTCAAGTGCTAGTGATGTTGATGAAGAAGAGATGGCTCTCTTTGTGAAGAAATTTGGAAGATTTATGAAGAAGAAGGGCTATGGTGCAAGAAGAAAGAGGACTTCAACCAAGAACCATGATGAACCAAGGATGTGTTTCAACTGTGGAAGGTTTGATCATCTCATTGCTCATTGTTCATACAATAGTGACAAAGATGATGATGATCACAAGAAGAGAGGCAAGAAAGAGAAGAAACCCACCTTTGACAAGAAGAATAAGAAGGGGTATTCTCACATAGTGACATGGGATAGTGATTCTTCTTGTGGTGAAGATGATGATCAAGAAAAGAAGACATCCACCAAGAAGAAGGCCTTTGCTAGCATTGCTATGAGGGACAAGATCTCTCTATTTGACACTCCATCATCATGCTTCATGGCTAAGTCCACTAAGGTACTTTCTCATGATGAGAGTGAGAGTGAGAGCGATAGTGATAGTGAGGAGCCCTCAAAGGAGGAACTCATGGACATGCTTGAACAAGCTAAGGAATACTTTGACAATAAGAGGAAGGAATTCAAGGAATTGTGCAAGACCAATGAGGCTCTTGAGCAAAACCTTGATGAGGTCGTAGCATCTCATGAGAAGCTAGTGAAGTCTCACACTAAGCTTGAAAGAGCTCATTCCTCCCTCCTTGACCAAAGTAAGAAGAAGATTGTTCAAACATGTGACATGGGAGTTACTTGTGATATTCTTGATGAATCTTTTTATACTCCTATCATTGTTGCTCCCACTAACCCCTCTTGTAGCACTACTACTTCCACTCCTACTTCATCTACTAGTGATGGTTTCACTTGTGATGCCTCACTAATGGTGGAAAATGGAACCCTCAAGAAGGAGGTTACAAAGCTCAATCACTCCTTAGCTAAGGCTTATGGAGGTGAGGACCGCTTGCTTATGTGCTTGGGTAGACAAAGAGCATCTCTCTACAAAGAGGGATTGGGCTATACCCCCAAGAAAGGCAAGGCCGCTTTTTCCCCTCACAAGACTCATTTTGTGAAGGACACTAGTAGGTATTGCAAGAGTTTCAAGCAAGTTGGTCACTTAGAGCAAAGTTGCATGAACAAGAAGGCCAACCAAGATGTATCCTCAATGAGAGTTGATTCATTCTATGTCCTTTCCAAGGGTACTAATGGAGTTCATGCCCAGTTTGTTGGTGCACCATGGATGACTACTAAGAAATCCATTTGGGTACTAAAATTCTTGGTAACTAACCTTGGAGGACCCAAGCAAGTTTGAGTACCTAAAAAGAATTGATCTCTCTTGTAGGTAAATTACAAATCCGGAGGGAGGCATTGGGTGCTTGATAGTGGGTGCACTCAACACATGACCGGTGATGGAAGGATGTTCAACTCAATCAACCAAGATAGTGACCATGGTTTTGATAGTATCACATTTGGTGACAATGGCAAAGGCAAGGTGAAAGGACTTGGAAAGATTACTATCTCCAATGATCTTAGCATTAGCAATGTGCTTCTAGTGGAAAGGCTTGAGTTCAATCTATTGTCGGTTGCCCAATTGTGTGATCTCGGTTTCAAGTGCATATTTGGTGTGGATGATGTGGAAATCATTAGTGTGGATGGCTCTAACATGGTCTTCAAAGGATTTAGATATGAAAATCTCTATCTTGTGGATTTCAATGCTAGTGAGACCCAACTCTCAACATGTCTTGTCACAAAATCTAGCATGGGTTGGCTATGGCATAGAAGGCTTGGACATGTTGGCATGAAGCAATTGAACAAGCTAGTCAAGCATGATCTAGTGAAGGGCTTGAAGGATGTCACATTTGAGAAGGACAAGCTTTGTAGTTCATGTCAAGCCGGAAAGCAAGTTGGCAACACTCATCCAAAGAAGAGCATCATGAGTACAAGCAAAGCTTTAGAGTTATTGCATATGGATATCTTTGGGCCAACAACATATACAAGCATTGGTGGCAACAATTATGGATTTGTGATAGTGGATGACTTCACAAGATACACATGGGTATTCTTCTTGAGTGACAAGAGTGACACATTTGATATCTTCAAGTCATTTGTTAAGAGATGTCATAATGAGTTTGAAACAACTATCAAGAGAGTTAGAAGTGACAATGGGAGTGAGTTCAAGAACACAAGAGTGGATGAACTATGTGATGACTTTGGGATCAACCATCAATTCTCTCCAAAGTACACTCCTCAATCGAATGGGATAGTTGAAAGGAAGAATAGAACCTTGATTGACATGGCAAGATCAATGCTAAGTGAGTACAATGTTAGTCATTCCTTTTGGCCGAAGCTATCAACACGGCTTGCTACTCTAGCAACCGTCTTTATTGTCATGGAATGCTTGAGAAGACTCCATATGAACTCTTGAATGGAAGAAAGCCAAATATTGCATACTTTAGAGTGTTTGGGTGCAAGTGCTATATCTTGAAGAAGGTTACAAGGCTAAGCAAGTTTGAGAAGAAATATGATGAGGGATTCTTACTTGGTTACTCTACATCTAGCAAGGCTTATAGAGTTTGGAACTCATCTAGTGGAATTCTTGAGGAAGTGCATGATGTGGAATTTGATGAAACACAAGGCTCTCAAGATGAATAAGAAAACTTGGATGATGTGAGAGGTGAAGCTAGTCCATGCAATGAAAGATATGGATATTGGTGACATTTGACCAAGACAAGTGCAAGATGAAGATGAAGATCAAGTGACCATTCCAACACATGAAGAAGCTAGTGGCTCTCCAACTCAAGATCAAGCAAGTGCTAGTGAAGCTCAAGTACAAGTTCAAGATCAAGCAAGTCCATCATCATCTCAACCGAATGCTCAAGATGTTCATATGCAAGTACTTCAACCCACCAATATTGCAAGAGATCATCCTCTAGATCAAGTTATTGGAAGCATTCAAAGTGGTGTTCAAACAAGATCAAGATTGGCTTCATTTTGTGAGCATTATTCCTTTGTCTCATTATTTGAGCCAACCAAGATTGATGAAGCTTTGAAGGATGTGGATTGGATAAATTCTATGCATGAAGAGCTCAATAACTTCACAAGAAATAAAGTTTGGGAACTAGTGGATAGACCTAAGAATCATAATGTGATTGGAACCAAATGGGTATTCAAGAACAAGCAAGATCAAGATGGAATAGTGGTGAGGAACAAAGCAAGACTAGTAGCTCAAGGGTACACTCAAGTGGAGGGTCTTAACTTTGGAGAAACCTATGCACCGGTGGAAAGATTAGAGGCAATTAGAATCTTATTGGCCTATGCTTGTGCTCACAACATCAAGCTCTATCAAATGGATGTGAAGAGTGTTTTTCTCAATGGGTACATCAATGAGGAAGTGTATGTTGAGCAACCACCCGGATTTGAAGATATAAAGAAGCCCAACCATGTATTCAAGCTCAAGAAGGCTCTCTATGGATTGACGCAATCACCTAGAGCATGGTATGAGAGATTGAGAAGCTTTCTCCTCTCTAAGGATTCAAGATTGGCTTAGTTGACACCACCCTATTCACTAAGAAGATTGTAAGTGACTTGTTTGTCTTTCAAATCTATGTGGATGACATTATCTTTGGGTCTACAAATCAAGACTTTTGTGAAGAGTTTGGGGAGATGATGGCAAATGAATTTGAAATGTTAATGATTGGTGAACTTAGTTACTTCCTTGGACTTCAAATTAAGCAAATGAAGAATGGTACATTTGTGAGTCAAGGCAAATACATCAAGGACATGATGAAGAAGTTTGGGTTAGAATAGGCTAAAGGCATTAGCACTCCCATGAGGACTAATGGACACTTGGATAGTGACACAAGTGGCATGATGGTTGAGCAAACACTATATCGGTCAATGATTGGAAGTCTACTCTATGTGACCGCATCAAGACCGGATGTCATGTTTAGTGTATGCATGTGTGCTAGATTTCAAGCATCTCCTAGAGAGAGTCATTTGAAGGCCACAAAGAGGATATTGAGATATTTGAAGCATACACAAGATGTTGGACTATGGTTTCCTAAGGGTTCAAGGTTTGAATTGGTTGGATATTCGGACTCCAATTATGCGGGATGCAAGGTTGATAGGAAGAGCACTAGTGGAACATGTCAACTATTGAGAAGATCACTAGTCTCATGGTCATCCAAGAAGCAAAATAGTGTGGCACTCTCTACCGCCGAAGCTGAATACATTAGTGCGGGGAGTTGTTGTGCACAACTATTATGGATGAAGGCTCCCTTGAATGATTATGGAATCAAATTCAAGAAGGTTCCCTTGCTATGTGACAATGAAAGTGCGGTGAAGCTCACAAGCAATCCCATCCAACACTCTAGAACAAAGTACATAGATGTGAGACACCATTTTATAAGAGATCATCAACAAAAGGGTGACATTTACATTGACAATGTGGGCACCGATGATCAATTAGCCGACATATTTACCAAGCCACTTGATGAGAAGAGGTTTTGCAAGTTAAGGAATGAGTTGAATATCTTGGATTTATCCAACATGAGTTGATGCACCCCACTTATATGACATGCCTCCACTCCAAGATAGCAAGGTACAATTGGTTGACATATGCATTCATCCTTTGCTAGACTTGTGTAGAACATATAGACATCACTCATTTAGGCTCATTCATGAAAAACAAAATGTTTTGGATGTACATATTCTATCACTATTGCTTCTATGACTTGATTGATCTAGTGATAACATATGGCATGTTGATAAGCTTGCAATCTCACATGTTTAGTCTAGAACATTTGCTCTTGTATTTAACCAACATGGATAAGATAACCATTGCAAGATGTGTGAAGAAGCTTGTCCATGGTTTAAACCGCGTTAAATATATAGGACAAGTGATCTAGGATGAACAAAATTTGGTTAATATTCACCCCACCTCTTTTATGAATTGACTTGATGAAACTTTAACAAGTGAACCCTTTGTGGTAATGTATGACAAAGGGGGAGAAATTGTGATATAAAATATGACCTTAAAGGGGGAGAAAAAGTCTAAGGGGAGATTTTGAAAGTGGAAAATTAAAATTTGAGCACACAAGTAGGGGGGGCAAGCCTATGAACAAGTTGTTGCATTTGAATGTGCATTCACACATACGCTTGCTTGCATTGTATTCCTTTCAAAATGATATGCTTGTTTGGTGCATGCTTAGCTATAATATTGATTGATGATTGATCACTAGCATGCATAGGAAGTTAGCTAGATATCCTCTCTTGTTTAGTTTGTTTAATCAATTGGTATCGAGCTAACCTTGTGGCTAAGGGTGAAATAAAAGGTGCACTTCGATTGGTATCACACTTCAAAGGTCTATTCTTAAAACCTTAGCATCATGTCATAGTTTGCTAGTTGTTTACCCCTCCAAAAGTTCTATCTAAGCATGTGTGCAAAGCTTGATTCTTACTCATAGAAGTGCACACATGTAGGGAGAGTTAACACTATCAAACCAACTTTGAAATGGTTGTCCACCTCTTTTCAATTGGTATCTTGCTTGGACAAACATTTCGGGTTGAAATCAAAATCATATTTCATATCTTTATATCGGGTTGTTATCAATTACCAAAAAGGGGGAGATTGAAGACTCCATAGTGATTTTGGTAATTGATGAATCCTAAGTACTAACCTATCTCTAAGTGGTTGAGTAGGTTTAGTACACCAAAGTGAAGTGAAGATGACAAGTGATGGAGCATGGAGGAGGCTAAAGAGAAAGCAAATCAAAGGCTCACACTTGGAGAAGAAGAGAGAAGGAGGAGACCCTAAGAGCTATACAAGGCAAAGGTATAAGCTAGGGCTTTCTGTTTTAGTGATCAAGACATCTAGTGGGTGTGATCACATTTAGGATAGATAACCGTACTATTAAGAGGGGAAAATAGTTATGTGGTTACAACTATCGAGTGTCATTAGGTTGATCATAATTGCATTGCATTCTAACCTAATGAGAAACCCTTGTAATATTGAAAAATATGTCAACACACATGCGCAAGTCAGTGAAACACTTGGTGGTGGCACATAAGATCAAGGGAAGAAAAGAGAAGTGAATTTAGATCAAGAAAGATGGTCCGGACCAGTTTGCATAGGAGCTCCGGACCATAGGAGATGGTCCGACGGCCTGCTGCCAGCACCGGTCACCAGGCAGAAGAGCTCCGGACCAGTGGTCCAGTGGTGCATCGAACCATAGGAGAATGGTCTGGTGGCTCGGTAAAAGGCTCGGCAGAAGATCAAGACAGGCGTCGGATCAGTGTGCATGGTTCGGTGGTCAGGTCCGAAGGTGTGGTCCGAAGCTCGGGTGCTCCCTGCATGAAATTGTCAAGACTCGGTGAAGGCTCCGAACCATACGGCATGGTCCGGTGGACCAGTCTGATAGTGTGGTCCGAAGGCATGGTGCTTATTGCGTGGATTGTTGAAGCCAAGGGCAAGGCGTCGGACAAGGCGTCGGACCAGCCCTTCAGACTATGGCAAGTGGTCCAACGGTGCTATGTTCCTGTGCGCCAACGGTCAAATTCAAATTGGTGAGACACGTGGCGATCAACGGAGGCGTCGGACCAGGTGCTATGGTCCGACGGTCGCGCAGAGTAGTCGGACGGTCTATTTTTAGGCTGAGAAAAGGCATAATGGCTAGTTCCTTTGAGGGGGCTATAAAAGGGTGTGTGGCGATTCAAGGCAGCTCTCTTGCTCATTCTGATATTGCATACACTTGAGAAGCTTGTTGCACACACTCCCACTCATCTCTTAGTCATTTGATCATCCATTTGAGAGATTTGAGTGTTCAAGTGCATTGCATGAAGTGAGTTCATCTTAGTGGCACTTGGGAGTTGATACCGCTGCTAGTTTCTTGTTACTCTTGGTGATTGCCATCACCTAGACGGTTGGAGCAAGCGGTGTGGTTTCGAGAAACTTGGTGATTGTGCTTCGTCGACCACAAGTGGTGATTGTGAGGGGTTCTTATGCCTTCCCCGCGGGAGATCGCAAAGGTAACTCTAGTGGATTACTCGTTTCTTTGAGTGCCCTCATCTTTTGTTGGTTGTGCGGCACCCGGTGACGGGTTTGGCGTGTGATGCCAATTAGCACGTGAACCTCCAAGTGAGTGAGCCAACACAACGAGGACGTAGCTAGTTGGCAAACTAGTGAACCTCGGGTGAAAAATCAAGTGTCAACCTCTTGCTCATCATTGTGATTGATTGAGTTGTTTGGAGTTCACTTGATTGGCTCATTACCTCGACCCGACTATATAATCACTCCTCCCATCTTTGCATTACCTTATTCATACTTCTTTTAGTATATTAGGTTGTGCTTGTAAGCTACTAGAATTGTGTAGCCATTGAGTGATCCTAGAGCTATATTAGGATAGAAATTGTGGTTAGGAGGTTTCGCATCCCCTAGTAGGCTAGTGCAATCCTAGCTTCGCCTTCTTGTGATTTAACTTGTTGTTGAGATTGTTTTTAGTTTTCGATTTAGGCTATTCACCCCCCCTCTAGCCTTGGATTAGGACCTTTCATCCGCCTATTGAGCCGTCGAGCGATCAAGGAGGACGCGTAGCTCTCCCCTCTTCTTTTCCTCAGGCGTCGTGGGCTCTGGAAACTATCTCATGAGCATGGCGGTGGCCGCTATGTTCTGTTGCGCCATTGGGAAAGTCGGTGGATACCCATCATCCTCAACTATTTGGCGGTGCACTTCCCGAGCATGGGCTCAGGGACCGACGACTGGCTGGGGGTTCAGCTGCTGCTCGAGGAGAGCGCGCTCGTTGTCGATCTAGAGGCGAGCATCGTCAAGCTCGTTCTGCCGGGCTTGCATGGCGTCAAGGTTGACGTGCAGTGGAGTGAGGGCCTCCTGGTTCCCGGGGAGGATCTCGTTACCATCCCCATCGAGGTCTCGTACGGTTCCCTCGGGGGTGGATTCCCTCCCGTCGCACATGAAACACTCTCGTGAGGGGGTCTCATTGACCTTGGGGGTGACATGCTCAGTCCCCGTGCTGTCGGAGCTGGAGAGGGCCAGGTCTTCCTCGGTCAGGAGGTCATAAAATGAATCAATGGTTCCCATGAATTCGTCGTCGTCAGGGGTGTCGGTCATCTTCAGAGCAATGAGCCGCTCGAGGATGGATGCGGCACTGACAAGACCGAACAGATATGTGATCGGGACACCCTCTTCCAACGGCGCGCCTCCTTCGATTTGGATGCCTACGTCGACGTTGGAGAGAGCTTGTCTTAGTGTGCGATTCGGGGAGGGTTGCGGCGCCCTGCAGCCCTTGGCGCGTCGGCGCGGCCTACGCCTGCGAAGGAGCGGGCGGTCGCTGCCCTCGGAGGACTGTTCGTCCGAGGCGTAGTACATCATTCGCCTCGCGGCGGGCTTCCTCCTCGCGTCGGGGCTGAAAGGGAGGTCGCCGACGTACCCCTCAGTGTCCTGGTGGACCCTTTCCATCGCGGTGATGGCCTTGAGGCGACTGTCATCTAGCGGCATTTCGTCGCCGTCAGAGCTGGGGTCTGAGTCCTGGAGGTAATCGTACTGGGAGCGCATGAAATGCAACACGGCGTGCTCCGCCGCGTAGTTGGTTTCGTGGCCGTTGTCGTCAGAGTCCCCCACGCCACTCATGAATGCCTCGAGCGGATGGAGTCCTCTGTCGTCGTTCCGGAGGGTTTCTTCCCCATGCTCGGTGAGGTTGGCCTTGGGGCCTCGTGGCCCAAGGGCCTCAACCGGCGCATCTCTGCGGGGAGCCGGGGAGTCTTCGCCCGACGGGGTCGTGGCGTTGACTACCTGACTCGGGGAGGGCAGCTCGCAGGTGAAGGTCCCGTCCGGGGAGTAAGCGAACTCCAGGCTTCCAAAGCGGATGAAGGAGAGCCCAGGGTTGTCGGAGTTGAGGGAGGCCATTCGAAGCCACTAAAACATCACGACACGCGATGCTCCCTACCTGGCGCACCAACTGTCGGTGTTTAGAAACTACCAACGAGTAAATTTGTACGCATGTCGGGCTCCGAATGGTGAGACAAAGAGATAAGAGGTTTATACTGGTTCGGGTAAGAAATCCCTACGACCAGTGAGTAGCTGCTCGTGTTCCTTATCTCTGCTTGGAGGGGGTTTACAAGCTGGGTCGAGAGAGGGAGTGTGAGTTTCTCAAGTCTTTGAGTGCTTCAGTGACTGAATGTGCTATCGACTAGCTGTGATGTTCGATGTGTGTTATTCTGTCCCCGGCGTCGTCCCCTTTGCCCTCCTTTTATAGTCGCAAGGAGCTCAAGGGAGTTACAAGCATACGCCGAGGTGGATCTACGTGGGAAGTTGTGTCTTATCCTCCTCCTTCTTCCAGAAGGATAACGGGCGCATATAATACTATATTCCTATTGCCCTCGTACTTGGTCGGAGGTAGGGCGTCGTGTCGGTCCATCGTCGCACCATCGAAGAATACGGGGGGTCCGGTTGAGCCCGTAGTAGGATAGAGTCATGGGCGCTCGCTGTACCATTGGCGGGTAGACCGTTGTACCTTCGTCCAATTCTTTTTGTATACGGCAGATTCCTTCATGCCTGGCCAATGGACTCTGTTACTCCGTGGGCCCCCCGTACCCGATGTCCTTCTGTTCAGAGAGTTCCTGTAGGGGCCGGGTGCATATGAGACTGACTCCGCCTTGCGAGGGGTATGATTCCTACCCGTACATGAAAACTGCTTCGCCCCGTCCCCGATTGGGGAACTCGATACGTACCCGTTTGGGCAGGAGCCAAGGTGTTATCCAGGCTCCCGGATTACACAGGGTGTACGACCCTTCGTGGTTTGGTACCTTCATTCTTATCTTGCACCGTCAGCGGCTGCTTCCTTCTAGATGAGGGAAAATGGGTCATTCTTCTACCTCCGACGTCCTTCACGTCCTCTTCGGGCTGAGGAACCGCCTCGCTTCCCGCGTCGGACAAGACGGAGGCACGTCTGCCCGGGGCACGTCTACCTACCTGGGCCGGCTAGGTCGTGAGCCCTGCGCCTCTCCTTTCGTGGGCCTGCAACGACTTGGCTTTGATGGGCTTCTTATCTTCTCTCAGGTGATGATCAATGGGTCTTTTAGTTGTTGATTGTTTTTTAAACTTTACCGTTAGATTAGGTATCCGACAGGCTTCGTCCACTGTGTCTCGTGATCTGCTCCAGTATGGCTGGCAGTGAAGCCTCCCTGTATGGGAGCCATGTAGTCCCTTTTGCCCACACCGGAGTTGTTGATAGAGGATGGGCGGCTTTCCCTGTTCCCTTGTATCGTGTTCCTTCGGGTGGAAGCCTCCGACGAGGACCGGCGAATACAGACAAAGGAGGCGGGGTCGAGCGCCTGAGGTGCGCTTCATCCGAGACCCTAGGGGGTCGGGTGAGGCAGAGAAGGGTCGGAGTGATTCTTCCGGCCTTCGAGAGCCGGAGAGGGTCGCCTGACCGTCTGGTTAGTGGACCCGGCCCCTCGGGGGGTCGAGCGAGCGGGGGCTGCGGGTGGGACCGCAGTCCCGACCCCTTGGCGGGGTTAAACCTGCTGTGTGCGCCTCCTACCCACTAGGGGGTCAGGCGAGGCGGACATCCTGCTGTGCCGCGAGCAGCAGGGGTGTTGGTCAGGGGAGGCTAGCCTAGCTGGGCTTGATGGGCTATGTTGGCTTGTAGATTTATTTGGACATTTGGTCTATCTTGCGATGAGGGCCTTTCATGGTACCCTGGTATATTTTGCCCCTGACAGATGTATAATAGTGGATATGATTTTCACCCGTCACCGTGCATTTTTCTTGTAAGTGGTTCATATGAACTAAACTTCAATAAACCTTTTTTCCTTTTTTTTGTGTGGCAAGATAAGATGGAGACCTTCACCACCGTCAAATGTCTACAAGATGAAGGACGCTAACACATCATAGTATATTGAGGCCTTATCATCCTGGCTGAGGTGTATATTCAACATTTCCCATTTCACTTGTATTGTGGTGAACTATATATCTATGTAATAAACCCATATTAATTTACATGCCATATCCTCAATATAAATATATAATGCTTGTCTGTCTATATCCATAAGGGTACAAAACCATTGCACTTGGACAGCCATAGTTCTGAAATTGCTGAATATACATAGATTTTTACATTATACAGAACAAAACTCAATGCCTGCAATTTACATATTGACCGAAGCTAATGATTGATTGTACAGTATGTGGCTGATCCACTATTTGAAAAAATTAAAACCCAATTTCCACATGAAACTATTACTTTTGTACCATTATTTAATGTAGTTGGCCCCTTTTGTTGAAGTGGTCGTGTTTGCGACTTCTAATATATCTGATGTATTCTACTGTTTGATGAGTACACATATATATGTTATTATAGCTCACTAGCCCGTGTAACCTTGTGAGAGTTTTAGAAAAAGTTGCTAAACCATATATGTTGCATGTTTCTTAAACGTTGGTTGTTTTCATGTATTTAAAGAATTGGGCTACTATGTGTAAAAGTTTTCATATATACTACAAATTTCTTAACCTTGGCTGTTTTCATGTATTTAAAAATTTAAATATGTGGGAATATGTGAAAGTTGATCTCACATATTTTCCATTTATATTTATTATGACCTTATTTGTTCCCCTTGCAACCAACATAAAGATCAAAACAATAGAATTGATAGTAGGGGAGGTGAATTTGCGATGTCGCGCTCTCTATAACTAGTGTAACTTAGGATTTTGATTAAATATCACTTTAATATCGGTATTTAATTTTATAATATTGTTATGTTATCTTGGGATCCGTGTGGTTTTAATTCAAAAGTTAGTTATTGTATAGCAACGCGAGGATACTATACTAATATAATAATATATATTAGCAGAAATATGAAAAACATGGTGCACACCATTATATTATACGTGTAAGAGTACAACCAGTTATAAGTAATATGCATAAATAAATAAAAACAAAGAAGAAATGAAATAAAATAGAAAAATAAATATAGAAAGAGCATGTGCCTGCTTCCCAACGACTGAAGACCTTGTCTAGAAAATGGACGGTGCGGTTCGAAATGCTCACCCGACGTGGTGGAGAGGCGCATGGTGAAAAAGACAACACTACTATAAAAATCATTTTTGTTGGCATGTTGTTTTTTTTCACAAGCGGTTCACAATTTCATGATACCAGTACAAAAAATAGGGTGGGTCCAGCAAAAGAACCGCCTGTGTAAAACAATTTACATAGGTGGCTGACATTATAAACCGCCTGTGTAAATACCTATACAGTTAATCTTTTTGATTTTTGTAAACGACCTTTGATGGAAACACTTTCTACATGAAAGTTGTAGATCTCGAAAAGTTATGAAACTTTGTAGTTCACAACTTTTTCATTTGAAATCATCTTGTCATCGAAAAATACATTTGAATGTGTAAAATTTGAAATTCAAATTTTTTAAACGACCTCGGATGAAAAAACTTGATACATGAAAGTTGTAGGTGTCGAAAAGTTATGAAACTTTGTAGTTCACAACTTTTTCATTTGAATTCGTTTAGTGGCTCAAACAATCAATTTATACTCAGTTTAGTATAGAATATGAAGAAGTACTAACGAATTTAGACACAAGTGAGTCATGGGTGAAGTGGTAGAGGAGGTTTTAAAAATGGATTTTCACATGCTGCTGACAAAGTGAGTCGCCTGTGAAAACCTTTTTTTCACAGCCGGACTTGGGCGCCTGTATAAATGCCTCTACCACCGCATGTGAAAACATTTTAGTGCGCCAGTGAAAGTTCATCCAAATGGAATTGCGCTCGACCAGGCCACTAGTTGATCACGGTTGCCAACAACCCAAAAATTAATAGCTAGGCCAAAGGAGAGAGAAAGAAAAGGCAGCAGGCAAACAGAAAACGACGGATATAGGTCTAATAATAAAACATGATGTATTGAAACATGTGAAGTGAAGAGACAAATCATTATATAAATTATTTTATATATGAACCGATGATGTCGAGGCTCTGCAGCCAAGTGCTTGTCTCCACTATTAAACTTGTTCTCATCACAATCCTGACGAAATTATTGGACGTCTCTCATCGCCAAACTCGCCGGGGCCAGTAGGCACGGAAAAAAATCTTTGCGCCTCAAACTAGTTCCTTCAAAAACAACAGTCCCTACACGTCGCCCCACATGGCCACATTGGATATTCCCAACTGGCAATCGCCAAAGAGCGACGCCACCTCGCGCGCCATATATTATATACTGACCGGCTTCTCACTTGGTATAGCTCACTCCAACACCAAAAAGAAGACAGCGGCTCTGATGGATCACTCCACCTCCCTGCTCCGGTTCATCTTCCTTGCTCTTGGCGCAGCCCTGGTTCTTCTTGTCGTCCGCTCCGCCTTCCGCCTCCCACGTGGAATCGACACACCCACCACCTCACTATTCGATGACGCCACCGCCACCGCCACCGCAGGCAGTAGCTGCACACGGTTCGCGCCATGGGGTTGCCGCCAGGCCGACCGGATTAAGCCCAAGCCGAATCCGGCGGAGCCGCCGTCGCACGAGAACGACGTGCCGCTGCACCCACTGGACCCACTGACGATCACCGAGGTAAACCGTGCGCGCGAGCTCCTCCGCGCGCACCCGCCGTTCGCGTCGTCGCCGTCGTCCATGTTCGTGCACTCGCTCGCGCTCGACGAGCCGGACAAGCCCGTCGTCCTGAGCTGGCGGAAGGGCGCCGACCCGCTGCCCCCGCGGCGCGCCGTGGCGGTGGTCCGTTTCCGCGGCGAGGCCTTCGTCCTCGCCATCGACCTCGCCAGCGGCGCCGTGGCTCCTCTGCCTGCCCCAGCTTCCGGGTACCCGACCATGACCATGGACGAGCAGGTGTCCCTCTGCTTTGCCCCTTTCAGTGACCCGGCGTTCAACGCCACCATCCAGCGGCGCGGCGTCCGGTTATCCGACGTCGCCTGCCTGCCCATCTCCCTCGGGTGGTACGGCCCCACCGAGGAGAACCGCCGGCTGATCAAGATCCAGTGCTTCTCCGCGGAGGGCACGGCCAACTTCTACATGCGCCCCATCGAGGGCCTCACAGTGCTGCTGGACATGGACACGAGGGAGGTCATCCGCATCTCCGACCGCGGCGCCGGCATCCCGATCCCGTCCGCCGCCAACACCGACTACCGGTACGCCCGCCACATGCAAGAACAAGAAGACGGCGGCGGCGAGCATGGGTTCCAGTTCCAGAAGGTGCGGGCGCCGTCCATGGAGCCGGGGCCGTCGGGGCCGGGAGTGGAGCTGGTGGACGGGCACACGGTGCGGTGGGGCGGGTGGGAGCTCCACCTGAAGGCTGACGCGCGCGCCGGCATGGTGGTGTCGCGCGCACGGGTGCAGGACCCCGGCACGGGCGTGTACAGGGAGGTGCTGTACAAGGGCATGGCGTCGGAGCTGTTTGTGCCGTACATGGACCCCACCGAGGCGTGGTACTTCAAGACGTACATGGACGCCGGCGAGTACGGCTTCGGCCTGCAGGCCATGCCGCTGGTGCCGCTCAACGACTGCCCGCGCCACGCGCGGTACCTCGACGGCGTGTTCGTGGCCGCCGACGGCAGGCCCTACGTGCGGGAGAAGATGATCTGCGTCTTCGAGCGGTACGCCGGCGAGGTCGCGTGGAGACACTCGGAGAGCCCCATCACCGGCATGGACGTAAGTTACTTGTGCACTTGCACTCGTCATTTTGTCCTTTTCATTGCCTCACTGCTACTAGGGTTGTGTGTCATACGTACGCTAGACAGGTACAAGTAGCTATTCCCTCCTCTAGTTTGGCAACACTCACCTTTCAAATACAAAAGGTTCTTTAATTACCTTGCTACTTGCAGAAGAAGCTGACAAAAGAGTGTTAAGATATACTTCCGGCACACTAGTGTAGGACTAGGCGGTGGAAGAAACAAAGAGCCAGAATCTTTGAGTTGCATCTGCGATAAACAACAACTTGACAGTATCTGCAAGGGTCCTTTCAATTCAAGGACCTTTTTTTGATAAATTAAGTACAGTTTATTTTAGGGTATAGTACTGTATTTGGTATCAATATTCGATCGAGGGCGAGGCTAGAAATTTAATCCGTACATACTATATATATATATATATTTTGGAGTTTGTGCTCGACTAAATGTTTATGCATGGTAGAATAGAAACTAAGCCAATTAATGAAATTGGGAGTTGATAAAACTCACATCAGCAAGGATGAGTGTTTTCTGAATCATTTTTTGATAACAAGTGTTTTCTGAATCATTGACACGGTGCCAGTGCTATACGTCAGAGGCTAGATATATGTGCCGAGACATATGTAGAAAGCTGGTCGTCTCTTCCGGTTACTAGCTAGCAAAAAATGTTGCCAAGACTGGTGGTAGAGATCAGTGACGCTTTCAACACAACAGTAGAGGTCTTTTTCTGCTTTCTCTTGAAAGCAATCTTCAAACACTTGTCAAGAAATAATGAGGAAGAACCTTGAACAAGAGCATATACAAACACTTCTTCGTTCCCACTTTCCAGTTTTTTTTCCTCTGAAAGGTGGAAACTTTTACAAAGCAAAAGATGATTGAGCGCGCAGTATTACAACACTGGCGTAAGTGCTAGTACGTGACGCCGGATGCCTAATGGATGACATTGACTAAAGATATATATACTCTGAGTCTACTAGACACATTTATTCATGATTATTGATACATCGAATTCAATTCAAATTCACTGTCTGTACCTTTTCAGTGTGAATTCAAAACAGATAGAAATTTTACATTTTGGTTTCCCACGTGAAATCAAACTCCTGCATTTCTGTACTGGAGTCTCTGTTTTAATTTATTTGTCGTCGTCATATATATATAAGGATTAGGTGAAGCGCAAGAAGTTTGTTTTATTATGATGTGAATTGAATTGGACCTAGGCGTAGCAGCGTAGATGACGCTGATGAGTTGTTTTGTTTTGGAGCTAGACTGCTACATAAATCTGACTCTGTTTCTGATACGGCGGTGGGTCCGGTCCTCGTGTGCAGATAAGGGAGTCGCGGCCGAAGGTGACGCTGGTGGCGCGGATGGTTGCGTCCGTGGCCAACTACGACTACATCATGGACTGGGAGTTCCAGATGGACGGCCTCGTCCGCATCAAGGTATACTATATACTACTACCTGTCACGACACCATCTCTTTCATATATATCTTTGCTCTTGGCCGGATTCACACGTACGGTGCCAATACGTACATATTCTATGCTTAGCAGACCGAGCAAGGCCATCTGAGACCAAAAAAAAAGTGTCCGTCCGAATGTTTCGATTTTAGCTGTTAAGATATGTTACCAAATACTAGTATATATATATATATACCTATGTGTCGACCAGCTGCCGGCAGACAGATTCCCACGGGGTCCAGTGGCCTGTTATCCCCTAATAATGAAATGAAATGAAAGGATCAACAGGGATATTGTTGGTAGTGGTTTTCCACATCATCACGTGTGATGGGCACACCCACGCAAACTGCCATACGTCTTTCAGCCATATAGTCAGCTAGCTTAGTTTTCTCATCTTCCAACTCGGCGGCCACTACCCGATCAGTATGGTAGCTGTGAAGAGAAAATAAGAACGTCATTTTCCTTCTTTTTATTAGCCCGTGTAGATCGTCCAAATGTCCATTGATATGTGGAGATTACCTTACTCATCTATCGAGGATAAGCAAGCATGGGAGCACATACCTCCTTCATTTCAAATTATAAATTGTTTTGATTTTTTTTTATTTATAGCTTATAGCAAAAGTGTCCGTACGGTTACAACGGGTAATTTTTATTTATATAAAGGATAGAATCAATCCGGCTTCATCTACCAAATGGTAGAATCAGACCATTTATTACATGGATCCGAACTCACAACAGTTAACAAGTTGTTCACCACCGTTTCGATTAAAACTCACACAAACACTTGAAACGACTAAAGTCTCGACTTAGTAGAACCGATAAATCTAGAAGACAGTCACCCATTGGAGGAAAAGAATTGCAACGCCGTTGTCTCTAGGTGTTGGCCAACGAGTATCAGCTGGTCCCGAGAGTCCTCACGCCGCTACAGCATTGCCCATTGACGAAGCCAATACGTTCCCCTGAAAAGCACCTGCAACAAAGATTTCGGTGTGCACTTGTCAAACACCACTTCGTTTCGAGTTAACCAAACAATCCAACATAAAGTAGCTGCTGCCGTTAATAACAGAGAATTATGTTCGGTACCACCCGACTTAGACCAATTATTGAATAAGTCAGCAACATTTGTAGGGTGTGATAAGCCCAAAAATAAATGTACAACGCACCATAGGAATTTAGCATAAAAACATTTAAAGAAGAGGTGATGAATAGTTTCTGGGTAGTGACAAAAGTTGCAACGGGTAATTAAATAGAATATTATTCATTTGTACTCTATTTAACTCGCTGATACTATGTCGAACACTGAAGTCCGGTGTCCAATTTAGATTACGTATGTAGTCATGTATAGTATAGTACATGACATAAATCTAAAATATTCAAAACAACTAATAATTTAGAATAAGAGGCCAATGCTCAGGTACTCCGGTTACCTTCCGAGAGGTAATATCTTAAATCAAATCTGGACCATTGATTTTTCTAAACTTAATAATTTATTAAATAAATTAATAAATAAAAAATAAAACACCATGCAGCCGGTAATGACGGAGGAAACCCCGTTGCCGTTTCCTTCTCGCACGGGCGCACGACGTTGCATACGTCTTCCCCAAATGTCGCTCAGGACAGCACAAACAGGCCGACCTGGAAGAGGACCGTCGCCAGAGTCGGGTTGCCCAGCAGCTTGAGCAGGGAGTAGCCGCGGGCCATCCTGAACTTGCCGGTGCCGCCCACCAATGCGCGCTCGATGGTGCCGTTGAACCCGAGAACGGCCCCCTGCAGGGACAGCGTGCTCCCCTTGTACTCGCCGGAGGTGAACACGAAGGTGATGGAAGTCAGGTACTACCTCGGTGCCCCCATCGAGGGCGGTGCCGATGAAGAGGCCCTGAAACCGCCCGACGAGCTTGGACGCCCGGTCCCGGCCGACGCGCAGCTCGTCGTCGAGCACGCTCACAGACCCGAACGACGAGTTGGAGCCCCGCGGGGACGCCACCGAGGTGATCCCAGTCGCGTTGGCGCCCTTCAACGTCTCGTGGAGGTAGAGGTGGATGTGCTTTAGGCCGCCGTCTTCGCCGCCGCTGGACGATGCAAGAACGTAAAAATTCAATAAATACTATTACCTTCTAGATGATCGTGACCGTTGGATCGGAATAAATGGACGATCCACATTTATTCCGGAGTACCGTAGCAAAGACCTTAGAATAAACAGAGTTTACGTTCGTCTCATGGTCTACAACAATCGACGTACAGGTCGGCCTGAGCGGGATCCTGATGGTGAAGGGCACGGCCTACTCCAACCTGGGGCAGGCCCGCGAGAACGAGGACATGCACGGCACGCTGCTCTCCGAGAACGTCATCGGCGTCATCCACGACCACTACGTGACCTTCCGACTGGACATGGACGTGGACGGCGCCGACAACTCGTTCGTGCGCGTGGAGATGGTGCGGCAGGAGACGGCCCCCGGCGAGTCCCCCCGGAGGAGCTACCTCAAGGCCACCCGGCACGTGGCGCAGACGGAGAAGGACGCCCAGGTGCGCCTCAAGCTCTACGATCCGGCGGAGTTCCATGTCGTCAACCCCGCCAAGAAGACGCGGGTCGGCAACCCGGTTGGCTACAAGCTCGTCCCTGCCGGCACCGCCGCAAGCTTGCTGGACCCGGAGGATCCACCGCAGAAGAGGGGTGCTTTCACAAACAATCAGGTAATATAATACAATACAGTACAGCAAATTGACTGCAAATTAACTGTTTGAGTTATTTACATATATACGTTCATATTTGATCAATTTCACCTTTTATTTTTTGTGATGAAAACCGTACCCCAATGCAAACAGATCTGGGTGACACCCTACAACAAGAGCGAGGAATGGGCCGGCGGTCTGTTCGTGTACCAGAGCAAAGGGGAGGACACACTGGCTACATGGTCCGACAGGTAGATACCTACATACACGCGCACTGTATTAATTCACACTGTCTCAATTGATATTCCATCCACTAGCTAGTTCGATCAATCAAGCGTTAATTAAACTCTCTTTCTCCCTCTCTCTATATATATACATCATTGTGCTTGGTGACATATATGTTGGGTGTTGGGGACGAGCAGAGACCGTCCGATCGAGAACAAAGACCTGGTGCTGTGGTACACGCTGGGGTTCCACCACATCCCATGCCAGGAGGACTTCCCCATCATGCCCACCGTGTCGTCAAGCTTCGACCTCAAGCCAGTCAACTTCTTCGAGAGTAACCCCATCCTCAAGCAGCGGCCTACCAAGGAGGATGATCTGCCCATTTGTGCCGCCATCGCCGTGTAATCAGTGCCGTATATATGCAACGCCATCCATGGACGACGACGGTTATGTTTCGGTGCATCTATTGTGAGTCCGAGGGCATTGGCGTGGGCGTGGGCGCCTATGTATTCCTAGCCTAGGAAGGCGAACTGATTAACTGGACACATGCATCCTTGAGCTTACATTGTTGTGTGTTCTTGCTAGCTTTAGTACGTACCTGGTGCAGCCGTATCACATCTGTGTTATGTTAAATGAGAACACATTGATAAGCTAAATGCATGGACAATATTTATTGGTTATGATATGACTACTTCTGTCTCATAGAGCCTCTAGAGGTACAATTATATATATTAGATTCAAGTCCTGATTGCAGTGTTTCATCGTTGTCATGTAGAAATTTCAGAGTAGAACTAGAATTGGGCAATGTGAGTTAGAGAAAAATAGTAATGCAGGTTCTTGTATGCCCTTTGTCCTTTCTATTTTAGCAAAAAGTGGCTTCTATAGTCCTACACCAGATCTAAGTCTAGCCCAAACGTAACATTACTACAGCCCATGCCTATTGCGCTCGGCCCATGGACTAACCAACTAACACTGTGTTTACACCAAATTTTGGATTTGGTCAGCAAAAGCATGAAGGTTTTTATTCTTCAGGATCAGCTAAGTGTTGGCATCAGCTGGTTTACAGGGGATCGGTTGTTCTCTTCAAAATTGGCTATTCGCCGCAAATCTGATATCCTTCAAGATTTGGTGGGGCCTACAGTTTAACTCCAATTTTAAAGGATCTACGGTTAAAGATGACACAAGACGTGTTGGACTTTATAAAAAGCGGAAGAGTAGGGTTCAAGTTATCTACAATTATATAAAGATTAGTTTCTTTTTTTATATTTGGTAAAGAGTCTTCGTACTCAAGTAGGACTTAGTTTGGACCCAAGATATATAAATATGAACCCCGACTATTGTAAGAGGACATCCAAGCAATCAATACAACCCGACTTCATGTCACACATCCTAGGAGTAGGAGTACTATAGATCCCGGTGAGTTCTTCATCAAGTTAGACTGTAACGGCTTTGATCGATCTCTAGCATGCTATAAGTATCGTCATGGCTCATATCATTGTTCCATAAGGCTGTAACGATATTGACTGATTCCTTATGATGCGTGATATAGGTTAGTTATCATTGATCTTGTGTTAAGTAGCTCTGTTGCTTGCCACAATATCAACAGTTATCCAATCTATATAAGTCAAGCTAAGCATCGCTCTGCTTTCTTTAGATTGGTTTAGTTATCCTTATTGTTATAATTATTGTTTCATTAATCATAACAATATTCTTCAACTAAGATTGAGGCAGATCGGTCTCAAATCATATTGTTTGATCATTTGCCATGTTCCTTCATGTTCAATATTTGGTTGCATAATGGTTAAGCCTGTTAGATTGACTACTTTACCTCAATCTTATGTCTCATATAGTACGCATTCAAGGGTATGTTTAGCTTCACGATTAAAGTTCATTAATCTCTTTTGAAGTTTCTATTATGGTTGTAACAGCTTTGACCAATCCTCACTATTACATTCATCTGGATTCAGATGAATTGCAGGGTCAAATTGATTGGCATACTTAGGTCATCATGGACCATTGATCACCTTGATTTAGTTCCTTAGGCTTGCGAGCATGTTGGTGCAACATTTTTGTGTCGACACGTTTTTTGGCACACCTAGTGGGACTCACTATCGTCATCAAGTGCCATGGCTCCTAAAGATACTCAGAGTAACAGTGATATCCTTGCAGTCACCATGGAAGAAGTCTCTGAAGAAGATAGGGCCATCATTAAGAAAGCATATGAAGAGCTCAAGGCCAAATGGCAGGATAATTCCGATAATTATTATGAAAATTAAATCCTTCTTTACGGTTTTCTAGAATAGTCCCTAGAAAATAATAAAATACCAAAACTCTATTTCATCTTGGGTGAAGATCTGTACAAGAGAAAACATGGATTGTTAATGTGTTATTTACTAATCTAATTGTTACAAGACAACAAATACGTTTTGCACTTCACCGTCAATGGACTTTACACCTTATTTTATCCACAAAGACTTTTTTTGTTAACTCATGCTACTATCTTTTGTCTCTTTACTTGAATTTAGTGATAATGACAATCTACTTTTATCCACCATAAGTTCAACAAAAAAGAAACAAAAGGTATCTATGAACCACATTTAATTTGCTACAATTATAGTTGAATGTTAATATTATTATTTCATATGTGTAAGGGTCATCACGGAGGGCAGGAGAGTGCTCAAGAGAGGGTTGCATGCTACAAGCATCAAAGACATAAGCTCTATTGAAGGTAGGCAAACATAATATGACTTGTTCTAATTTCATGACAATATACATCTAAGAGTTGTGGGTCACTAAAGAATATGTTAAATTAATGTAGATTGGGTCCACGGTGCTACTAATGACTTCAAAATATCCTAATAAGGATAATGTGGCCTATGCAACTCTCATGAGCACTAATCCGGAAACCATTGTTGGTGGAGTGAAGATAGGAACTCAATTCTACAAAGTGTGTATTGATTATCCTATGGCAAAAGATGAGCCATTAGTAAGGCCCATGCATGTATGCAACAATATTGGTAATGTCTGTGACAAAGGAGTCTCAATTGCTTGGCCTTTCATGATTGTATGTTCAAACTACCTTTAACTTTACATGATTGTACATATGCGGCCTTACTTGTAGTATAATAACTTATATTTTCTTTATAGGTTCAAATGATTAATGGTTGAATTCCCACATCGATGTGTACAAAGACTCGACAAAAGAAGAAGAAGCAATGGCCTTTATGAAAGTGCAATCAAGCCTTAAGTGGGTTTTGGTGACATGACAACGCAATTAGAGAACTAATGAGACTTTACAAGTATGACAAGCAGGTTAAATGAAAGGAGGTTGATGAATAGGTTGGCGGACCCCTCTAATTACAAAAGTGCATGACAACAAGCTCAAAGGGTGTTTAATTTATTTTATATTTCGAAATTGAGTTTAGGTATGTCGTACTATTAAGAGGGATTCAACACGCATGCCAACAAGTGAACCAAATGCTATATCTATCCAAATATCATACACCTCCACATACATAGTAGGTAAAACAGCCAGCTATTCGAAGATCAATCCTTTGTTGTTTCTGCCAGGCCGGCAGTGCTGGCCTCCAGGACGGCAGTGTCGGGCCCAAGGCCGGCACTTCCGCGACTAGTTCTGCTCGTTGGACTGTGGAGGGGTATTTCTTACCCCCTCACTCTCCCCCAACGGCTAGTTCTGCCATTCTTACATTCTAACTTCGCAAGAACAGAAAGGAAGTTCTCTTCTAGCTCTCCCCTTCTCTCTTGGTGCTCATCCACTCTCCTCCATTGATTTTCAATCAACCTTTAAGAGATTGAGCCTCCAAGCTTGAGAAGAAGTTTCTCCCTCGGATCTTCAACTCCTACAAGTATTTGGTTTACGTGGTGGCCGGCGGTTTGAGTTCTTTACTTTTGGAGCTTTGCTCCTAGCCGGCTAGAGGTTGTCCTTGAGCTTGCCTCCTTCATGTGGCAGCCTAGGGAAGTTTGTATCACCCCATATTACTAATACATTACCTCTCATCTCAAGGGTTCATTCTCTTGACTTGAGACCGAGGAAAGAGCTAGCCTTTGTGGTGAGCTTGAGCCTTGTGTGGCGCACCTCAACAACGTGGACGTAGGAAAGCCTTGGTGGCGAGCTGAACCACGGGTCAAATCTTGTGTCTCCTTGTGATTGTCTCTATTCTTTGATATATATTGTTTGCAAGGTGATTTCTAGGGTTTAGACCCGATCTACTTGGTGGGTGTGTTGCTATCACTTTCAGGTGGTGCTAGAGGTTTCCTACACCTCTAGGAAGGTTTCTATTCAAGCAGAATTTCCATTTGAGTTATACATTTTGAATTGTGCTCAGGTCTGTCCAGGTGACCAGCAGTGCTGCCCCTGAGAGCAGCAGTGCTGGCCACCCTGGTAGTGGGCCTTAAGCCCGGCAGTGCCGGCCTCTGTGAAGTGTTTTAAACAGGCCTATTCACCCCCCCCTCTAGGCTAATCAGGTCCTTACACTTTATGAATCCTAGCTAGTTCTTGAATTTTTTCCGACTATTTTGTGTTTGCTCTCTAGAGCCATATATCATTATGTACATATACAATGATTTGATCCAAACAAGCACAATGTTTGAAAGCATCCTATGTTATGTGGATCTTGCTGTGATCATTGAAATTTGTGGTTTATGTGACTTTGCAAAGTGTCACATTTGTGTGATTCTATAATAATCCATGTGCCACACGTATAGGCAAAATAAATATTTGTTTCCTGATCTGAATATGTTATAATAGATATAAATAAGTGTTACAAACTATGTGTTCCTTTGTTGCATATTGTGCTCTACCATAAGAATATGTTACAATAGATGTAAATAAGTGTTATAATCTGTGTTCCTTTGTTCCATATTATGCTCTACCATAATGTAGAAGTGTTACTAGAAATAAAAAATGATACAGTGAATGATCATTGTAACACTTGGCAAGTGTTCCAATATATAAATAAATGTGTTACAAACTATGTGTCCTATCATAATGTGAAGTGTTACTAAAGCAAAAGAAAAGTGTTACAACAATATTCCTTGTAACACTAAACAAATGATCCTATAGATAATTAAATATGTTACAATAAACCAGTCTATAGTAACATAGCCTATTGGAACACAAACAAAAATGTGTTACTAAGAGAGATAGTAACACTTTTTCTACCTATAGTAACACAAGTTGGTGTTACTATATCCCTACCCTGTAGTAGTGACAACACGACTCGTGGGTAAAGTTGTACACCTCTGATCAGAGTTAAAAACTATCATGATAGTCGTGCTCACGGACACGAGCGCCTCGGAAAACTCACAAAATTATTGGGTTCTTATTTCTATGTTGGCTTATGCAAGTTGTTATTCATTTATTGTATCATTGTCATTTACTTTATGATCATGGATATTTGAGCTTATGCATTACCTTGGCAATTGTTGTTATTTAATATGAACTTGATATACTCAAAATGCTTATCGCTATGAACCATGCATATCCTTTTGAGCTTCATGAACCCCGTGTTGTATTTGATGAGTACATATGTGCTCACCCTTGCATTCAAACACCATAGATGAAGATTGGACTGATAATTACCGCAATGAGTACTAGTCTTAGAGTAACCCAGTCAACCTGTCCCTTTCGGAGCTTCCGTAGAAGTCGTCGTTTAGTTTAAAGTTTATTTGTTTAAGACTCTGTATTGAATAATCATTTGCTATGTAATAAGCACTGTGATGGTACTTTTTATAATTTGTCAACTCATGTGTGTGACTATTCCTGGGGTGCACATGAGCCTTTTATGCACTTGTTTTTGTTCTTAAAAACGGGTGTGACAGAAAGTGACTTGAAGGCAACAAAGAGAATATTGAGGTACTTGAAGCATGCACAATATGTTGGACTATGGTATCCCAAGTGGTCAAACTTTGAGTTAGTTGGATATTCAGACTCCGACTATGCGGGATGCAAGGTTGATAGAAAGAGCACTTCGGGCACATGTTAATTGCTAGGAATGTCAATTGTATCATGGTCATCAAAGAAGCAAAATAGTGTAGCACTCTGAACCGCCGAAGCCGAATACATATTCGTGGGTAGTTGTTATGCTCAATTGCTTTGGATGAAAGCAACTTTGGATGACTTTGGAATCAAATTCAAGAAAGTCTCATTGCTATGTGATAATGAAAGTGCGGTCAAGCTCACTAACAATCCTGTTAAACACTCAAGAACAAAGCACATTGACATAAGGCACCACTTCATAAGGGACCATCAACAAAAGGGTGATATCTCAATTGAAAGTGTTGGCACCGATGATCAACTTGCTAATATATTCACCAAGACATTAGATGAGAAGAGGTTTTGCAAGCTAAGGAATGAGTTGAACATTCTTGATTTCTCAAACATGTGTTGATGCACCCCATATATATGACATGCCTCTCCTTCGAGCAATGCAAGGTAAAATCGGTTGACATGTCATACATCCACTATCTAGAACTTGTTAGTGCATCTAGGCATAAATGCATCTCAATTAGGCTCATTCATGAAAAATCAAATGAATTTGTTGCTTATATGATACCACTATTGCTTCTATGTTTCTATGATCTAGTGGTAGCATATGACATGTTTGTAGGCTTGCAATCCTAGTGTTTGATCTAGACTATGAACCTCAATTGTTTAGCTCAACATGGGCAAGATAACCATTCTAGGATGTGTGAACAAGCTTGTCCTTAGTTTAAACCGAGTTAAATACTTTGGGGAAAGTTATCTAGATTAAACCACATATATCTTTCTCTCCCAGCATTTAACATTTGAGCACATATTTATGATAATAGATGACAAAGGCGGAGAAGTAAGTATCACAAAAATGAAATAATTGATAAATAGAAGCACATAAGAAATAATTGATAAATAGAAGCACATAAGTAGGGAGAGCAAGCCTATGAACCTAGTTGTTGCATTTCTATGTGCATTTCATATATGCTTGCTTGCATTTGCACTTTAATTCATATAAAGGCTCATGCTTGCGTGATGGATGCTAGAAACTTGATTAATATGATGCTTGAAGTACTAGTATGCATAGGGTCTAAGTATAAGTGCTTTCAAGTGGTATCTAGTCCTTCATATGGTTTCTAGTCATTCATGATGCTAAGGAAGGTATATTTATGCACTCCGAATTGGTATCACGCTTCAAAGGTCCATTCTTTATACCTTAGCATCATTTGGTAGTAGTAATTCTCCCACAATTCTTATCCATGCATATGTGATCAAATTGAACCAAACTTATAAATCATATATGTAGGGGGAGCTAATACTACCAAAGTTGAAATATTTATTCAATATATCTATTTGTGAAAGGTTGTCATCAATTACCAAAAAGGGGGAGATTGAAAGCCAAAGTTGGGTTTTGGTTAATTGATGAAACCTATGGACTAACCCTAGTGCTAAGTGTATGATCTAGCTAGGGTGATCCAACTTGACAAATGGAGCAATGTGGATGATCAAAATGAACATTGATCAAGTGCTTCACGGATGAAAAGATGAAAAAGAAATGGCTCAAGGCAAAGGTATATCATAGGGCTATTTCCGGTTAAGTGATCAAGACACTATAGAGAGTGTGATCACCTTTAGGATAGATAGCCGTACTATCAAGAAGGGAAAAACATTTGTGATTTCGGTTATCAAGTGCTACTAGGTAGGGTCATACATGCATGTGCATTAACAACCTAGTAAACTTAGCCTTGCTAAAATGACTTGAACAATATGCTAAACACATGCACTAAGTAGGTACACTTGGTGTTTAGTACCTTGGAGCAAGGGTGGCGAAGTTAAGATGAGAAAGGGCCAAGTTAAAGGCATCAGACACACTGATCATAAGCAACAAACGCTCCGGTCCGTAACCCTAACTTAGTCTCGGCGTAGACTTCGCAACAGACGCTGATAAGAGTCCGTCGGTGAACGCCCAAGTTTGGTTTTGGTTAATTGATAAAACCTATGGACTAACCCTATTGCTTAAAGATGTGATCTAGCTAGGGTGATCCACCTTGACATATGGAGCTAGATGGATGATCATGATAGATCAAGTGCTTCATGGACAAGGAAAAGAAGAAAGAGAAAAACAAGAAGGGCTCAAGGCAAAGGTATAACATAGGAGCCATTTTTGGTTTAGTGATCAAGACACCATAGAGAGTGTGATCACATTTAGGATAGATAGTCGTACTATCAAGAAGGGAAAATTCATGTCGATTGTGGTTATCATGTGCCACTAGGTCATTTGCATTGCATATCTAAAATGAACCTAAGTGACAAAGAAATGAAATAAAATCCAAGGTAATTCAAAGTAAAAGCTAACACACGTGCACAAGTGTTGTAACACTTAGTGTTAGCTCACATGAACTTGGAGTGAAGAAGGCAGCTCGGTTTGACCTAAGACAGAGGTCCGGACGCTGGGTTTGCTCGGTCCGGACTAACGCGGATGCGTCCGGAAGCAAACCCTACCCTTGGCTGATGGTGCACAGAAGGTCCGGACAACGATCATCGTCCGGAGGTGTGCTCCGGACAACCGTACGGAGTCCTGGAGCTCTCTGTTGTCTCTGGTGGCTTGATCCGGATGCTAAGTGTCGCTAGGACGCTGAGCTCTGGACGAGTGTCCGGAGTTTGGGTGCTCTCTAGAATAATTCTATAGAGGGTCCGGACACAAGCGACTATGGTCCAGAGTCCTCCTATTCAGTGCATCCGAAGACACATGGCAGAGGCAGGTGAAGGTGTTGACACAAAATATGACGCAATGTGCCTCACACACAGCAAGCCAGAAAGCGTGGCTTCAATCGGGTGCTCGGGTATTTCGAAATCTGGAAACATGCCAGTCAGTTTGACCTGAAACTAACAAGGGATGAAAATCATTAGATATAAAATTGGAATATGTCGGGTGAGACCGGACAATTCCATATATACGGCCCTGAAGCAAACATGGAGTACGTAAAACGTTGATTGCCGAACGTATGTGCATGGGAAGAAAACGTATCAACGAATAACAATTAACTCTGAGTTGAAGCGTGACCAAGCTCAGCAATCTAACTTGGTTAACATGGTTAACATGCATGAACCCACAACATGTAACAATCTAGATTAAACTAACTTGGCTATTATGAACGCAAGATCTATTTGTAGAGAGGTAAAATAGATCTACAAGAAAGAATAGAGCCGATCCATATTCATCTAGATTGAGCAAAAAGAGTGTTACAAATATATAAAATATCTAAAACATGCAACACATGATAACTTAATGAATCTACCAGATCTTGCCAAATCTGATAGAGCCGATAACTATCTTGCTTTTGCTAAGCATATCGAGCAAACGCCTGCCGCACGGTATCTACTCATAAATGAAACATAAGCGAAGACTTCTTGATTGTCATGCAAGGATCCGCTGCACGATCATTGAACAAACACGACTACTTGCATCAACATCTAAATCCACCGCATGATACTAGACATGATAGCAAGGTTGTCGGGACTTACAGAGGTCGACGGATCGATGGTTCCTCTCGAAGAACTCGACGACACGACAAAGGACTCAAAGTTGGCACGGGGCCAGTTGTATTGATTTGGTTGTGAACCGTTTTACAATGGCCAAGGGTTTATATTTATACCCTGATCATGACATGAGTCCTAAAAGGACACGACTACAAAACATTAAAGGAAAAAACACGACATCTTGGACTCCAATTTCTCCTTTGGAGTTTTCATTGCCTTAATTGTCGCAATCGTCATTACCTGATCAGCTCTTACTTGCCGTTTTCGTCACTTCTTCAACAGAAAACCGTCCTTCCTCAGAATAGCCGACCGCACGATCACTTGCCGAATCCTTAGAAATCAGTCGACCGCAAGAACACTTGTCGAATCCTTGGAAATCAGTCAACCGCACGAACACTTGCCGAATGCTTTGAACATTTGTCTCTGCAAAATTCACCGTGCAATAGCCCACCGGTCATCTTCTTAAGCACACCAAAATCCAGTGTTAACACATGCCCCTCAATTTTGGGATAAAAGTAGTTTTATTCCGAAATTGACTACAAGCTCTCCCTTTTTCCTAGGTCAATACTGCTCAACACCGCAGCCGCCACTCAAGAAATCCAAACAACAGTACATCCTCAAGCTCATCTCGAATCTTCAATGGTGACTCAGGAGGAAATCCCAGAGGTAAATTTCATTCACTTCCTCGCATTCGGCAATTCCCAATTGACTTTCCTGATCCTTTTCCGATTTATTTTCCTAATTTCTTTGAAGGAATACAAGAACGAGATTCTGATCCCTTATGCTGCAAATCCCTGATTCCTATTTCCTTGGTCCAATGGGGAATCTTGACCCAACCGAGATTATTGAGAAGGAAACCTCGAGAATCCCTTTCAAATATGAAGTTAACCCGCCAAACCAATGGCCAAACACCTTCAAGACTTGGCCGTTTCCCCCGAATCGCTGGATGGCAAAACTGGTACCGGAGGATGCTGGAAAAGAGTAGTAGCTACTGGGACGCCCAAGATATCAACCACTACATGGAATTATCTTTATCAGAAATGCCCAGAAATGAACCCCTTCTGATAGCAGCTTCTCACTTTTTGTCTGATGCTATCAATGCTTTTGTCTTCGGCCATGGCATGATGACTTTCACTTTGGCCGATGTATTCATGATGACTGGTCTAAATGTGTCAAAACCAGTATATCCCTACAAGTACAAGAGCAAAAGCAACCAGAAAGCTGTCAAATCTAGAGGTGGATGGGTCGGATACATTCAGACTTATATGGAAACATCTAGTGCTATTTCTGACAAGGAATGTAGGGCCTTCATGAACATGTGGCTGTGCAGGTTCATCTTCTGCGGAAAATCTAATGAGCCAACCCTAAATCACATGATGATGGCTCAGGATTTAGTTGCAAACATCCTAATTCCTCTGGGTAAATATCTTCTAGGATCCGTTTATCACATGATGCATTAGATCACTGCTCAGATGTACCATGGCAAGGAGATCTCTTATGTGAGTGGCCCTTGGTGGTTTGTCCAGATGTGGTTGCAACTTTATATGCATTAGATAATGTTTGTGCCCCTTCACAATTTGAGTTTCCCTTCAGTTAATTATGCTGAAGGCAATACAGCAAAAGTTAAGAACTGCCAAACTTATGGAGAAGCAGCATCTTCCATTAGCATCGACATGGATATTGGTCATCTCTTCAAGCTGTTTTTCAAGGGTTTTAACAATGTACTTTGGCTTCCTTACAGAGAAAATGATAATCTGACCTTCCCTTGCAAATTCAGCTATGAATCTGGCTGTTTTGATAAGAAAGCCATAGAGATTTTCAACTCCTTTATCAAACCTTCCATCTTGCCAGCCGAATTTCATCATGGGAGGTTAGTACAATCTTCCTACGAATTCTACTATCCAAATATGGCAGTCAAGCAACTAGGATGTGGACAGCTAGCCCCAAGACCTTTCTTTTCAACAACCATAAAATTCAGGGAGCTCATCACAAATGAAATAGAAGCTAAAAAGGTCTTTGAGCTTGGATGGGATCTGCCAACATATGAACCTTCTCCATTTGGGCTAGTAGATACTACTCACCTCCTTTTTGCTTCCTGGTGGCAAGAATGGCACAATCATATTTTCAACACACCAGTGCACCCTCTATGCCAAGATTTGCAACCCCAATTTGTCTCTGACAGTGAGGTAATTCTACTGCATTTACCACTTTCTGATTTTGAATTTAGTCTTCACCTTAACTTTTGGTTATGTACAGGATTTTGAACCCATTCCTCCCGCCAAAGCACTTCAGTACTGCTTAGCTAGGCCCAAACCTACCCTGGGTTTCAATGCTCCAACTCTAGCAACCTTCATGAAGATCCCTGCAGTTTTGACCACTGCACCTTCAGGAGGAAAAGGTAAAAGGAAGACACTTGAGGACATTCATGTGGCCAGAAAGACAAGATCCAAGAAAGTTAAGCAATCTCCTAAGGTATGAATCTTAATCTAGCAATAAATTTTATTCAGCAACAACTCCGACTTCCTCCATACTAATCACCTTCTGTTGCAGCCACATGTTGAAATTCCAGGATCAAGTAGTATCTCAACAACAGTAGATATCCCTCCTCAAGCTTCTACTGAGGATGCAGAGACTCATGAAATCGAAGATACAGAAGCTCATGAAACTGAAGGTATAGATGTTCATGAAACCTTCAAACATATTGGTATCATTCGGCTAATCACTTCTTTCTCTTTATATGACATCTTTTTTCCTGGCCTTATACTCTATCATCTGCATTATTGGAAATAGATAAAATTCTAGACAATCTAGCAGAAGAGCACTCTTCTGGTTCAGCTCCAGGTTCACCATCCCTGGGTATCCAATCAAGCCCTCAACCAGATCAAGATCAATCAACACAGCATGTAACATCTTGTCTCAAGTTATTCTTTTAGCACACTCATCCAGTTGGCTAACACTTCTCTTTTTCTTAACAACACCACCAAACCGACTGCCAGTTATTCTTTCACTGTTGATGATTACATCAATGAAAAAGGTGAAGAAACCACCTCTCAGCAAACTTTGTCAGTGGAGAATCAAGCTCGGCTGAATAATATAGCCAATCTACTAAACAAGGACATCAATACTCTGGTCCAAGATTCAGATCAGATAAAAGATCTCCTCGAACTCATCAACCAAGACCTCCCACCTGCCCTTAAGGCTTCTCTGGAATCTGCAGCCCACCTTGATGATTATTTTGTTGTGGTGAAGAGGGCAAATAAAAACATAGCCTCTAGGACTGTCTTGCAGAACAATAGGTCTCTGAAGAAGCAGGAAGCTAAAGCCTTGCACTCCCAAATTCAAATCACTAAAACCTCACTGGTGACTCTGGAGTCTGAACTGAAAATCATGAATGATGAGAAAATCATATTAGAGGCTCAACTGACTGAACTGAATGCCAAAATTCAGTCTCATGAAGCTAAGATGATAGATTTACCGAATTCTATAGAAGCAACTTCATAAAAAATGTCAATCATCTTGAAAGAAGATCAATAGCTCAAAGCAAAGCTATCTAGCATCCAGAGCTCTGAAAATGAAGACCGGAAAGTGCTAGACAATGTTAGCCGAATCAGGACCGAGGCTTTAGATGCCATTAGCCAACTTCTGAGCCAGTAGAAATACGGCTTGTAATAGATTAAGCACAACACATTTTGTCCTTGAACAATTGGATGCCTCTACTCTTCATCTTTATATATTTCTTCTTGCATGAGACTATGATTGGCTCTGTTATTTTCCTCATTAGAATATAGCCGATTTGCCTTTAGCTTTCCTATTAGAACAATAACCGACTGTTCTCATCCTCCCGGCTCAGGATATAGCCGATTGTTATCATCCCCCCGGTTCAGGGATATAGCCGAGCGATTCTTGATTTACCCGAGCCTGGCCCAGTCTAGTAACGACCCATCCAAGTAGGAAAAACCCTAACTCATCATTTGGTATTCTTACTCGGCTTATAAATAAACCTTCCTTCTTCCGCCCCTATCAACAGTTCCAGTCAAGCATTTTTTGTCTCTGTCTCTCCACTTTCTTCGCCTCCACCAATCCAGAAGGAACCCTAACTCCATAGTAGCAATGGCCGAAGGCGACGACCGCGGTAAGCGTCCTGCCGAGGGAGAAGCCGAAGGAAGCCGAGTGCAGCGCTGTCGACGACGTGGGTGAGAATCAATCTCCTGCCCCCTTGCGGTTGCATTTCTTGTTCATCCTTCAAGCTCTGATTTCCTCCTTCATTCATCAGAATCAGGGTTATCTCCACCAGCCAGAGCATTCCCTTCCCTCCGGCGATAGCATCTCAACCGAGGACTCCATCATCCGGTTCCTTCAGGTCTTCAGGCTCCTACCACTCCCAACCTTGGGATTTGGACTCGGGTGCCATGGACGTTCCCTACACCCACGCAGAGGCGGTCACCTTCAAGGGCGAAAGGGACGAGGCCCGAGGAGAGCTAGAGAAGACCTCCAAGCAATACGGCATCGACCAACTCGAGTGGGAGAACCAGCGGAAGCAGTTCTGCGACGCCATCACCGGCTAGTACAAATGAATTCACTTTATTTCCCCTTTCTCTGATTCATTTGTTCACCTGATTGATGTTCTTCTGTTCAGCGCTCTCTGTAGAGGTTGAACGCCTAAAGATCGCGGCGAACAAGATCGCTGACAAGGTGAACGCCCAGGGAGAAACTACCGAGGCGCGCCTTGATGATGCAGACGGTCATATAGATCAGGCCGTCATCCAAGGCGTACACCACGGCGTAGCCCTGGGGCTGGCGGCAATGTCCACCCAGACTCGTGAAGACCTCTCCTTCATGCCAGTCGGCTTCCTCGGTGGCATCCCCCAGAAGACGTCGAAGACATTGATGATCTTCTAGAGATCTATGAGGACCATGCAACCGTCCTTGCTCAAACCACAGACGCCCAGTCTGTCCTCAACAATTTATTTGAGGAGTAGTTTGTATCTAGGAATCCTCTGTAAAACTACCTATCTTATGAAATACCGTCTGTGATCTAAAGAACTCTTTCTGAACTGCATGACTTGTCTTTAGTTGTTGATGTTTCTATTTTTGCTCTAAAGGCGACACATACTGCGTCGGCTATTCTTTATGTTTTTAGAGTATTTTTTGACTAAAGGCGATACTTCTACATCGGCTATTTATGCACAAAACTCTTTAAGTCTATTCATGCACCAACCTCAACACTAGGATGAAATTTCTTAAGAAATCTTCCATTAATAGCTCTAGTAAACTCTTCTCCCAGTAGAGTTTTCAAAATATACGCGTTACCAGGTGCACACCTCAATATCCGAAAAGGTTCTTGCCAATTTGGAGACCATTTGCCGAATGCTTTATCTTTTTTCCCAATCGGCAATACAGTCTTCCACACCAAATCTCCTTCTACAAATTGCTTCTCTCTGACCTTTTTGTTGTAATATCTGGCAACATGTAATTTGTTCTTCTCAATATTTTCCAATGCTTTGAGACGAACTAAATGCAAATCCTCTAATTCATCCATCATCAGGTCCTTATAATCCTCTTTCTTCAAATCATTTTGCAATGTAACTCGTCTTGAACCTGATTGCAACTCCCACGGTAGTACAACATTATGTCCATAAACTAACTCATAGGGAGATGCTTGAGTAGACCCATAACAAGCCATTCGGTAAGCCCATAAAGCCTCATTAAGAGTCGAATGCCACTTCTTCAGCTTCTCATCAATCTTCTTCTGAATAATTTTAATCATGATCTTATTTGATGCTTCGGCCTGACCATTAGCTTGTGCATAATAAGGAGAAGAATTGTATAACTTGATTCCCATTTCTTTAGCAAAATCACAAAATTCAGATGAAGTAAATTGAGTTCCCTGATCTGTCGTTATAGTTTGAGGAATCCCGAATCTGTGAATTATATGCTCCTTAACAAAATTGACTATGTTTTCTGATGTAACCTTCTTCAAAGGGATAGCTTCAACCCACTTTGTAAAATAATCTGTAGCCAATAGCACAAACTTATGTCCTTTGCTAGAAGGAGGATGAATCTGATCAATCAAATCTATGCCCCATCCTCTAAACGGCCAAGGTTTGACAATTGGGTTCATAGCCGATGCTGGAGCTCTTTGAATGCTGCCGAATCTCTGATAATCTTGACACCCCTTGTAATATTCAAAACAATCTTCAAGCATAGTCGGCCAAAAATAACCAGTCCTCCTGATTATCCACTTCATTCGGTAAGCCGATTGATGTGCACCACAGATCCCTTCATGTACTTCATACATCAGCTTTCTGGCCTCCTCTTGACACAAACATTTGAGGAATACTCCATCTATAGATTTATAGTACAACTGGTCATCAAGGAGCACGAACTTGAGAGCTTTGTATCTGAGCTTTCGGGAAACCTTTTCTGATGGATCCTTTAAGTAATCGGCAACTTCGTTCCTCCAGTCATCAACTACCCGATTCTCATCCACAGCATGAATCTCTTGATCCTCTCGGTATCCTCATGCAGTATGAGCCAGTTTATTTGCTTCTTAATTATGCCCCCTAGGGATATGATGCAAGGTTGCCACCTAGAAATTCTTCAAAAGCTCTCAGCCGATCTACAACTATCTTGGCAAGATCTATTTGTAGAGAGGTAAAATAGATCTACAAGAAAGAATAGAGCCGATCCATATTCATCTAGATTGAGCAAAAAGAGTGTTACAAATATATAAAATATCTAAAACATGCAACACATGATAACTTAATGAATCTACCAGATCTTGCCAAATCTGATAGAGCCGATAACTATCTTGCTTTTGCTAAGCATATCGAGCAAACGCCTGCCGCACGGTATCTACTCATAAATGAAACATAAGCGAAGACTTCTTGATTGTCATGCAAGGATCCGCTGCACGATCATTGAACAAACACGACTACTTGCATCAACATCTAAATCCACCGCATGATACTAGACATGATAGCAAGGTTGTCGGGACTTACAGAGGTCGACGGATCGATGGTTCCTCTCGAAGAACTCGACGACACGACAAAGGACTCAAAGTTGGCACGGGGCCAGTTGTATTGATTTGGTTGTGAACCGTTTTACAATGGCCAAGGGTTTATATTTATACCCTGATCATGACATGAGTCCTAAAAGGACACGACTACAAAACATTAAAGGAAAAAACACGACATCTTGGACTCCAATTTCTCCTTTGGAGTTTTCATTGCCTTAATTGTCGCAATCGTCATTACCTGATCAGCTCTTACTTGCCGTTTTCGTCACTTCTTCAACAGAAAACCGTCCTTCCTCAGAATAGCCGACCGCACGATCACTTGCCGAATCCTTAGAAATCAGTCGACCGCAAGAACACTTGTCGAATCCTTGGAAATCAGTCAACCGCACGAACACTTGCCGAATGCTTTGAACATTTGTCTCTGCAAAATTCACCGTGCAATAGCCCACCGGTCATCTTCTTAAGCACACCAAAATCCAGTGTTAACACATGCCCCTCAATTTTGGGATAAAAGTAGTTTTATTCCGAAATTGACTACAAGCTCTCCCTTTTTCCTAGGTCAATACTGCTCAACACCGCAGCCGCCACTCAAGAAATCCAAACAACAGTACATCCTCAAGCTCATCTCGAATCTTCAATGGTGACTCAGGAGGAAATCCCAGAGGTAAATTTCATTCACTTCCTCGCATTCGGCAATTCCCAATTGACTTTCCTGATCCTTTTCCGATTTATTTTCCTAATTTCTTTGAAGGAATACAAGAACGAGATTCTGATCCCTTATGCTGCAAATCCCTGATTCCTATTTCCTTGGTCCAATGGGGAATCTTGACCCAACCGAGATTATTGAGAAGGAAACCTCGAGAATCCCTTTCAAATATGAAGTTAACCCGCCAAACCAATGGCCAAACACCTTCAAGACTTGGCCGTTTCCCCCGAATCGCTGGATGGCAAAACTGGTAACCGGAGGATGCTGGAAAAGAGTAGTAGCTACTGGGACGCCCAAGATATCAACCACTACATGGAATTATCTTTATCAGAAATGCCCAGAAATGAACCCCTTCTGATAGCAGCTTCTCACTTTTTGTCTGATGCTATCAATGCTTTTGTCTTCGGCCATGGCATGATGACTTTCACTTTGGCCGATGTATTCATGATGACTGGTCTAAATGTGTCAAAACCAGTATATCCCTACAAGTACAAGAGCAAAAGCAACCAGAAAGCTGTCAAATCTAGAGGTGGATGGGTCGGATACATTCAGACTTATATGGAAACATCTAGTGCTATTTCTGACAAGGAATGTAGGGCCTTCATGAACATGTGGCTGTGCAGGTTCATCTTCTGCGGAAAATCTAATGAGCCAACCCTAAATCACATGATGATGGCTCAGGATTTAGTTGCAAACATCCTAATTCCTCTGGGTAAATATCTTCTAGGATCCGTTTATCACATGATGCATTAGATCACTGCTCAGATGTACCATGGCAAGGAGATCTCTTATGTGAGTGGCCCTTGGTGGTTTGTCCAGATGTGGTTGCAACTTTATATGCATTAGATAATGTTTGTGCCCCTTCACAATTTGAGTTTCCCTTCAGTTAATTATGCTGAAGGCAATACAGCAAAAGTTAAGAACTGCCAAACTTATGGAGAAGCAGCATCTTCCATTAGCATCGACATGGATATTGGTCATCTCTTCAAGCTGTTTTTCAAGGGTTTTAACAATGTACTTTGGCTTCCTTACAGAGAAAATGATAATCTGACCTTCCCTTGCAAATTCAGCTATGAATCTGGCTGTTTTGATAAGAAAGCCATAGAGATTTTCAACTCCTTTATCAAACCTTCCATCTTGCCAGCCGAATTTCATCATGGAGGTTAGTACAATCTTCCTACGAATTCTACTATCCAAATATGGCAGTCAAGCAACTAGGATGTGGACAGCTACCCCCAAGACCTTTCTTTTCAACAACCATAAAATTCAGGGAGCTCATCACAAATGAAATAGAAGCTAAAAAGGTCTTTGAGCTTGGATGGGATCTGCCAACATATGAACCTTCTCCATTTGGGCTAGTAGATACTACTCACCTCCTTTTTGCTTCCTGGTGGCAAGAATGGCACAATCATATTTTCAACACACCAGTGCACCCTCTATGCCAAGATTTGCAACCCCAATTTGTCTCTGACAGTGAGGTAATTCTACTGCATTTACCACTTTCTGATTTTGAATTTAGTCTTCACCTTAACTTTTGGTTATGTACAGGATTTTGAACCCATTCCTCCCGCCAAAGCACTTCAGTACTGCTTAGCTAGGCCCAAACCTACCCTGGGTTTCAATGCTCCAACTCTAGCAACCTTCATGAAGATCCCTGCAGTTTTGACCACTGCACCTTCAGGAGGAAAAGGTAAAAGGAAGACACTTGAGGACATTCATGTGGCCAGAAAGACAAGATCCAAGAAAGTTAAGCAATCTCCTAAGGTATGAATCTTAATCTAGCAATAAATTTTATTCAGCAACAACTCCGACTTCCTCCATACTAATCACCTTCTGTTGCAGCCACATGTTGAAATTCCAGGATCAAGTAGTATCTCAACAACAGTAGATATCCCTCCTCAAGCTTCTACTGAGGATGCAGAGACTCATGAAATCGAAGATACAGAAGCTCATGAAACTGAAGGTATAGATGTTCATGAAACCTTCAAACATATTGGTATCATTCGGCTAATCACTTCTTTCTCTTTATATGACATCTTTTTTCCTGGCCTTATACTCTATCATCTGCATTATTGGAAATAGATAAAATTCTAGACAATCTAGCAGAAGAGCACTCTTCTGGTTCAGCTCCAGGTTCACCATCCCTGGGTATCCAATCAAGCCCTCAACCAGATCAAGATCAATCAACACAGCATGTAACATCTTGTCTCAAGTTATTCTTTTAGCACACTCATCCAGTTGGCTAACACTTCTCTTTTTCTTAACAACACCACCAAACCGACTGCCAGTTATTCTTTCACTGTTGATGATTACATCAATGAAAAAGGTGAAGAAACCACCTCTCAGCAAACTTTGTCAGTGGAGAATCAAGCTCGGCTGAATAATATAGCCAATCTACTAAACAAGGACATCAATACTCTGGTCCAAGATTCAGATCAGATAAAAGATCTCCTCGAACTCATCAACCAAGACCTCCCACCTGCCCTTAAGGCTTCTCTGGAATCTGCAGCCCACCTTGATGATTATTTTGTTGTGGTGAAGAGGGCAAATAAAAACATAGCCTCTAGGACTGTCTTGCAGAACAATAGGTCTCTGAAGAAGCAGGAAGCTAAAGCCTTGCACTCCCAAATTCAAATCACTAAAACCTCACTGGTGACTCTGGAGTCTGAACTGAAAATCATGAATGATGAGAAAATCAGATTAGAGGCTCAACTGACTGAACTGAATGCCAAAATTCAGTCTCATGAAGCTAAGATGATAGATTTACCGAATTCTATAGAAGCAACTTCATAAAAAATGTCAATCATCTTGAAAGAAGATCAATAGCTCAAAGCAAAGCTATCTAGCATCCAGAGCTCTGAAAATGAAGACCGGAAAGTGCTAGACAATGTTAGCCGAATCAGGACCGAGGCTTTAGATGCCATTAGCCAACTTCTGAGCCAGTAGAAATACGGCTTGTAATAGATTAAGCACAACACATTTTGTCCTTGAACAATTGGATGCCTCTACTCTTCATCTTTATATATTTCTTCTTGCATGAGACTATGATTGGCTCTGTTATTTTCCTGATTAGAATATAGCCGATTTGCCTTTAGCTTTCCTATTAGAACAATAACCGACTGTTCTCATCCTCCCGGCTCAGGGATATAGCCGATTGTTATCATCCCCCCGGTTCAGGGATATAGCCGAGCGATTCTTGATTTACCCGAGCCTGGCCCAGTCTAGTAACGACCCATCCAAGTAGGAAAAACCCTAACTCATCATTTGGTATTCTTACTCGGCTTATAAATAAACCTTCCTTCTTCCGCCCCTATCAACAGTTCCAGTCAAGCATTTTTTGTCTCTGTCTCTCCACTTTCTTCGCCTCCACCAATCCAGAAGGAACCCTAACTCCATAGTAGCAATGGCCGAAGGCGACGACCGCGGTAAGCGTCCTGCCGAGGGAGAAGCCGAAGGAAGCCGAGTGCAGCGCTGTCGACGACGTGGGTGAGAATCAATCTCCTGCCCCCTTGCGGTTGCATTTCTTGTTCATCCTTCAAGCTCTGATTTCCTCCTTCATTCATCAGAATCAGGGTTATCTCCACCAGCCAGAGCATTCCCTTCCCTCCGGCGATAGCATCTCAACCGAGGACTCCATCATCCGGTTCCTTCAGGTCTTCAGGCTCCTACCACTCCCAACCTTGGGATTTGGACTCGGGTGCCATGGACGTTCCCTACACCCACGCAGAGGCGGTCACCTTCAAGGGCGAAAGGGACGAGGCCCGAGGAGAGCTAGAGAAGACCTCCAAGCAATACGGCATCGACCAACTCGAGTGGGAGAACCAGCGGAAGCAGTTCTGCGACGCCATCACCGGCTAGTACAAATGAATTCACTTTATTTCCCCTTTCTCTGATTCATTTGTTCACCCGATTGATGTTCTTCTGTTCAGCGCTCTCTGTAGAGGTTGAACGCCTAAAGATCGCGGCGAACAAGATCGCTGACAAGGTGAACGCCCAGGGAGAAACTACCGAGGCGCGCCTTGATGATGCAGACGGTCATATAGATCAGGCCGTCATCCAAGGCGTACACCACGGCGTAGCCCTGGGGCTGGCGGCAATGTCCACCCAGACTCGTGAAGACCTCTCCTTCATGCCAGTCGGCTTCCTCGGTGGCATCCCCCAGAAGACGTCGAAGACATTGATGATCTTCTAGAGATCTATGAGGACCATGCAACCGTCCTTGCTCAAACCACAGACGCCCAGTCTGTCCTCAACAATTTATTTGAGGAGTAGTTTGTATCTAGGAATCCTCTGTAAAACTACCTATCTTATGAAATACCGTCTGTGATCTAAAGAACTCTTTCTGAACTGCATGACTTGTCTTTAGTTGTTGATGTTTCTATTTTTGCTCTAAAGGCGACACATACTGCGTCGGCTATTCTTTATGTTTTTAGAGTATTTTTTGACTAAAGGCGATACTTCTACATCGGCTATTTATGCACAAAACTCTTTAAGTCTATTCATGCACCAACCTCAACACTAGGATGAAATTTCTTAAGAAATCTTCCATTAATAGCTCTAGTAAACTCTTCTCCCAGTAGAGTTTTCAAAATATACGCGTTACCAGGTGCACACCTCAATATCCGAAAAGGTTCTTGCCAATTTGGAGACCATTTGCCGAATGCTTTATCTTTTTTCCCAATCGGCAATACAGTCTTCCACACCAAATCTCCTTCTACAAATTGCTTCTCTCTGACCTTTTTGTTGTAATATCTGGCAACATGTAATTTGTTCTTCTCAATATTTTCCAATGCTTTGAGACGAACTAAATGCAAATCCTCTAATTCATCCATCATCAGGTCCTTATAATCCTCTTTCTTCAAATCATTTTGCAATGTAACTCGTCTTGAACCTGATTGCAACTCCCACGGTAGTACAACATTATGTCCATAAACTAACTCATAGGGAGATGCTTGAGTAGACCCATAACAAGCCATTCGGTAAGCCCATAAAGCCTCATTAAGAGTCGAATGCCACTTCTTCAGCTTCTCATCAATCTTCTTCTGAATAATTTTAATCATGATCTTATTTGATGCTTCGGCCTGACCATTAGCTTGTGCATAATAAGGAGAAGAATTGTATAACTTGATTCCCATTTCTTTAGCAAAATCACAAAATTCAGATGAAGTAAATTGAGTTCCCTGATCTGTCGTTATAGTTTGAGGAATCCCGAATCTGTGAATTATATGCTCCTTAACAAAATTGACTATGTTTTCTGATGTAACCTTCTTCAAAGGGATAGCTTCAACCCACTTTGTAAAATAATCTGTAGCCAATAGCACAAACTTATGTCCTTTGCTAGAAGGAGGATGAATCTGATCAATCAAATCTATGCCCCATCCTCTAAACGGCCAAGGTTTGACAATTGGGTTCATAGCCGATGCTGGAGCTCTTTGAATGCTGCCGAATCTCTGATAATCTTGACACCCCTTGTAATATTCAAAACAATCTTCAAGCATAGTCGGCCAAAAATAACCAGTCCTCCTGATTATCCACTTCATTCGGTAAGCCGATTGATGTGCACCACAGATCCCTTCATGTACTTCATACATCAGCTTTCTGGCCTCCTCTTGACACAAACATTTGAGGAATACTCCATCTATAGATTTATAGTACAACTGGTCATCAAGGAGCACGAACTTGAGAGCTTTGTATCTGAGCTTTCGGGAAACCTTTTGTGATGGATCCTTTAAGTAATCGGCAACTTCGTTCCTCCAGTCATCAACTACCCGATTCTCATCCACAGCATGAATCTCTTGATCCTCTCGGTATCCTCATGCAGTATGAGCCAGTTTATTTGCTTCTTAATTATGCCCCCTAGGGATATGATGCAAGGTTGCCACCTGGAAATTCTTCAAAAGCTCTCAGCATTCTTCATAATATTCTCTTAATATATCACTCTTGCATTCATATTGGCCGATCAGTTGATTAATTACTAACTCAGAATCCCCAAAGATCTCAACAGCAACAGCCTTTATTTCAACAAGAAGCCGAAGTCCTCTAAGCAGTGCTTCATACTCAGCTTGATTATTAGTAACATAGAATTCAATAGGGATGACATACTTAAAAGTCACCCCTCGTGGAGAGATCAAGAGAATGCCAGCACCACCACCTTTGCTACAAGATGAACCATCAAAAAACAAAGTCCAAGGTGCAATACTTATCATGTTAGCAGAAGGATCACGATGTTGGGTAATAAAATCGGCGATAATTTGACCCTTTACTGCTTTTGCCAATTCGTACCTTAAATCAAATTCCGACAAAGCTAAAATCCACTTGCCAATCCTTCCATTTAAAATTGACATTAATAACATATGTTTTATCACATCAAACTCAGAAACTACCACGCATTCAGCATTTAACAAGTAGTGCCGAAACTTGGTAGACGAGTAGTACACGCACAAACAAAGCTTTTCCGTAGCCGAATACCTTGTCTCTGGATCTAGCAGCTTTCGGCTAAAGTAAGCTATTACTCTTTCTTTTCCCTCGAACTCTTGCATGAGGGCCGATCCTATTGTCAGGTTGTCGGCCACCACGTACAACTTAAAAGGCTTATCAAGCTATGGAGGTACCAACACAAGTGGTGCCTTCACGTACTCTTTGATCCCATCAAAAGCCTTCTGCTGCACGTCACCCCATATAAACTCTTGATCCTTTTTAAACTTCAACAATGGAGAAAACGGCAAAACTCTTTCTGACAAATTAGATATGAATCTTCTTACAAAATTAATCTTGCCGAGCAGTGATTGCAACTCTATAAGATTAGTTGGAGGAATAACCTTTTCTATTGTTTCCATGCTCTTTTTACCGACCTCAATCCCTCCTTTATGGACTAGAAATCCTAAAAACTCACCAGCCGAGACTCCAAAGGCACATTTGTTCGGGTTCATCCTCAAACCATGCTTCCTAGTGCACTCCAAAGTCTTCCTTAAATCGGCTAAATGTCCCTCGTGATTTCTAGATTTGACCACCATGTCATCAATATAGATCTCCACGATTTTGCCAATCAACTCGTGGAAAATATAGTTCATGGCTCTTTGATAAGTCGCACCGGCATTCTTTAAACCAAAAGTCATGACGATCCATTCAAACAAACCAATATGACCAGGGTATCTGAATGCTATTTTGGAGATATCATCTATTGCCATAAAGATTTGGTTATAGCCAGCATTACCATCTATAAAGCTGATGATTTCATAACCAGTTGCGGCATCGACAAGCAAATCGGCAACCGGCATTGGATAACCATCCATTGGAGTAGCTTTATTGAGATCTCTAAAATCAATGCAGACCCTCATCTTTTCATTCTTCTTGTACACTGGTACTATGCTTGAAATCCACTCTGCATACCTGCATGGCCGAATGAAATTTGCTTCTAATAATCTCTCAACTTCTTTTTTCACATCGGCCAATACCTCCTCTTTGAAAAAATTTCGAGGAGGTTGTTTGTAAGGATGATACTCGGGCTTAATCGGTAGTCGATGCTCAACAATAGAACGATCCAGTTCTGGCATCTCCGTGTAATCCCAAGAAAAACAATCCCTGAATTCTTTTAGAAGATCTATCAACTTTAATCTATACTCTGAATCTAAACTTGCACTGATATATATCGGCCTTGGCTTGTCATCATCACCAATATTTATTTCCTCTAGCTTATCGGCCAACATAAAACCACGTCCCAACTTTCCTTTATTGCCATCGATTGGGTTCCCCATTAAAAATTTCTATGAGAGCCGACTGCTTGGATCGGTTGTTGGTCCTTGTTGGAGACATTCAAGGGACCTTCTCCCCAGATTTTTTCAGAAAAACAATCGAAGCCATCATACTCCCAGTAGGTAGGCTCTGTGGCAGCAACACTCACCGAATCATCAGCATGAACAATTTCAACATCATCCCCAATCCATTGAATGAGAATCTAATGCATGGTTGAAGGTATGTGTCGGTGTTATGACCCAGGGGGTCAAGACCACCAACTAGTAAATTTGTATATTGCGTGCTCCCTCTCCCAGATGTGATGCAAGAAGAACATAAGATTTATCCTGGTTCGGGCAAAGGAGACCCTACGTCCAGCGGGGGAGGATGGATTGTATTATCTTGCACCGAAGTGCTCGTACAGGGGAGTACAAGCAGATTTACACAGGGGTGCTCAGGATGAGCTGGGGCCTAGGACTAGCAGGGCTATCACAGGTGGTCGGATAGTGGACTGCCTGATGTGTCGATCAAGCAATCGGGTGAGGTGTGTGCCGATAAGTGTGTTTCGGATCTTGGGTGCCAATCACCCTCCCTCTTCCTATCCCAGCGTCCCCTTTTATAGACCAAGGGGAGGCCTGAGAGTACAGTGATCCTAGACTGTAGAGACATGGCAGGGGTGTTTGCGGTGCCATGCTTGCGATGAGACGTCGATCACTGTGGCGGCGTGGCCCTCCCGTCCTTCCAGTGTTCAGGGCATGGTGATGGCAGACTGGGCACCACCGTACAGCATGGCGCAGCAGGGTTGACCTTCGGAAGATGGGTGCGAGTCCCAGAGTTGAAGCAGGATGGAGCGGACAGGACGGGTCCCATGCTGGAGTGGTTGGAACCAGGGGTCGAGCCCCCTAGTCGAGGGGAGGGGTCGAGACCAGCGTGGCCCTGTCGTATCCCTGAAGACACAGTCGAGGGTTGTCCTCTTCATGGCTCGAGGAGGCACCTCTGGAATCCATACCTGCGACGTGGCTACAGCGCAGCACGGTTGACGGTGGCTACAGCGGTGAGTTGATGGATTTGACTGCGGTAGTGGGCGCCTGTGGTGTTAGGCGGGGGCAGGTAGGCGCATCGGATCCCCTTTACCCCATACCGGGGAGCAGGTGAGCTGATCGAGCTTCCCGTCCGGGGGTCGTCCGTTCGACACCTGTCCGTCAGTCGAGGTAGAGGCGAGGCGGGGGGGTCGTTCGTTCGACCCCTGTCCGTCAATCGGGGTCGAGGCGGAGGCAGAGGGGTCGTTCGTTCGACCCCTGTCCATCAATCGGGGTCGAGGCAGAGGTGGAGGGGTCGTTCGTTCGACCCCTTGTCCGTTTGTCTTTTCAGTAATGGGCCGGCCCACGACTGGTTGCTGTTGTTGGTGAGGGAGGCCTTCGTGTGATGGGCCTTTCTCCATTGGCTTGAATGGCTGATCGGATCCTGTCTTAAAAATGGTTGCTATGTTGAGCGTTAGTTTATCGAAGGTTTAGGGTACCCCTTACCTTTGTACCCGACAGTAGCCACCGAGCCTCTATGTGAATAAGAAAAATCCGCATAGGGGCTTTTGCCATTGACCTGCAGAGTTAGTAAGAGGTTCGATTCTCCGCGGGGTGCGCGTGAGCGCACCCCGCGGGGGTAGCCCCCGAGGCCCCAGAGGAGTGATTAAGAACTCCTCTAGGGGCTTTGATGTGTGCTTTGTTGAGGGGAGTTAGGATTACCTGGAGTCGTGGCGCCCTACCGAGCAGTCGATTCTGTTCGCCAGGCTATGAGCGTTCCGCTTCCTGAAAAAAGGGAGTGCTCGAGGGCGGCTATCGAAACCCTTCCGAGGGCCAGCCTTCGCTCCCTCGAGCGTTACACTGGAGCCATAGTGCCCTACTGAGGGGTCAACTCTGTCTGCCAGGCTACGAGTGTTTTCGACCCTCTTTTGTCGAGGGGTGTCGTGCATAGTCTGGCCCTCGAGCCCCGCTTGGCTGGGCTTTCACTACCTCCGAGCATCCTTCCCACGGATCCTTGCGCTCGGATTGTGGGGCGAAGAGCATCGTGCTATCCTCGTTAGGACGAGCCTCAAAGTCCTCTGTGAGCTGGTGTTGGGCAGAAATCCGTAGAAATCGTGCCTGGTACGGGTAAAAATCCAAGTGAGAACTCGTGCCCCGTTCGATAGGGGTCGATAGAAGCCCTGAGGCGTTCTCATTAAGCAGGCGTAGGGATCCTTGGGTATTCCGAGGTTATGCCTTGGATATGTCCCGGGGGGCTCAAGAGTTCGTTCTCGAGCTAGGGGCTCGCACCGCCCCCCCTGGGTCATCCCTGACTCGAGTACTCGAGGGCGGCTGTGAACCCTATTCGTGGGTCCAGCCTTCGCCCCCTCGAGATTTCGGGGTGGACCGGAGTCCGTAACCCTAGGTCCTTCCTGACCTCAGGTACTTGAGGGCGGCTGTCGAACCCTATGCAAGGGCCAGCCTTCGCTCCCTCGAGATTTTGACGGACAGGTCGACGTCCGCCGCTTGCCTCCGAAGTTGACGCCCGCCGTTGTACGATGTCTATCGTGGGCATGCCTTTTTGGGAGATGTCCGTTCGACTGTCTTTTTGTTGGATCCGCCCGTTGGGCTCAAGTACTCGAGGGCGGCTGTCGAACCTTGTCCGTGGGGCCAGCCTTCGCCCCCTCGAGATTTGGGGATGGACCAGAGTCCATAACCCGAGGTCCTCTCAGACCTCAGGTACTCGAGGGCAGCTGTCGAACCCTGTTCGAGGGCCAGCCTTCGTCCCCTCGAGGTTTGGGGGTGGACCATAGTCCATAACCCGAGGTCCTCTCAGACCTCAGGGGCTCGAGGGCAGCTTTTGAACCCTGTTTGAGGGCCAGCCTTCGTCCCCTCGAGATTTGGGGGTGGACCCTAGTCCATAACCCGAGGTCCTCTCAGACCTCAGGTACTCGAGGGCAGCTGTCGAACCCTGTTCGAGGGCCAGCCTTCGTTCCCTCGAGATTTTGAGGGACGGGTCGACGTCGGTTGCTTACCTCCAAAGATAACGCCCACCGTTGCGCACTGTCCACCGTAGGCACGCCTTTTTAGGAGATGTCCGTTCGACTGCAACCGTAGCAGGCGTAGGGTGCGGCGCGGAGTGCGGCGTGGAACCCGATGATGCGACGGGTGCGCCTTATCCGAAGGAATACGAGGGGGCGGTAGGTGGGCGTATTAAATGCGGAGATTTACCTGCCTTTTAGTCGGATCTGCCGGTTGGGCTTCCGTTTATAAATACTGGAGTTGGGGAGTCGGCTGCCTCCTTCTCGCCATTTCCCTCTCTGCCTCCTCGCCATTGCCTTAGTCGCCCACTGAGTCGGATCTCTGCGTGCGCGTGAGTAGGGAGAGGGGAGATTGGGAACATACCTTCCACCTCCACACCCGAGCGCATACGCTTCCCTGCTCCCATGGCCAGCTACAGCTTGCGCGGTCCTAACGCTTGTCTTCCGTCGACGGCGACCGTGGCGCGCTTGGGAGATCTGGTGGAGAGCGGCCTCCTCCGGCCCATCACTTCCGTGGACCGGCCGGAGTGGGTAGTGCCGCCAAGGGAGGACGCTAAGCCAAACCCGCCGGAGGGTTATGTGGTTAGCTTTGAAGTCTTCCACCGGGCGGGACTGGGCGCTCCCCCCAACTGTCTCCTTCGCGGGATCCTTCACCATTACGGTGTGGAGCTCCAGCACCTCTCCCCCAACTGTATCTGTCATGCGGCGGTTTTCACTGTCGTGTGCGAAGGATACCTAGGGATGGAGCCGCATTGGGAGCTGTGGCTCCATCTATTCGAGGCGAGCCTGTTCCATGCTCCGGCTAAAGCGGCAGCTGCAGGATGGTCAGGGCGGGCTGCTGCAGCATTTCCCTCAAGAGGGCGGATAGCTGGATTCCGTCAAAGCTCACGTCGAGCCACTCCGGATGGCACTCCGGGTGGTTCTACCTGAGGAACGACGACGGTCTGCTCCCCGCCTTCACCGGGAGGACGATCAACTTGAGGCCCGACCACTGGAGGTACGGCATTGAGCAGAAGAAGCAGAAGCGCCTCGACCACCTCCTCAGCGCGATCTCCCGCCTGAAGAAGGCGGGACTCACGGCGGCGATCGCCGCGTTGGCCTTCCACCAGCGGCGAGTCGTGCCGCTGATGGCTCGCCCGCGACGCCTCGACGAGATGCGCCCGGGGGTGGATCTCACGGGGTGCCGCCTCCTGGAGGACGAGCTGCCCCTCGAGAGGGTGGTCCGCCGAGTACGCGCCTCCTTCGCCGGCGCGTTCGAGGTAGGGGGCGTCACCAGCGTCCCCATGATGCCGGATCAAGGCCACGTCTAGCTGGTATGACCCCTTCTCTCTGTTAGTGCCCTCTTGTCAGTCTTGTTCGCTTCCTTTGCCTGCGTTCTAATCGCCTTGTGTTTCCTCAGGGGAACGTCCTCTTCCGGAAGTCGTTGTCGCCGGTGAAGGAGGAGCAGAGCGACTCCCAGGAGAGACGCCTTCAGGCCGAGCAAGACAAGAAGGACAAGGACAGGGCCAAAAAGGATAAGGGCAAAAGAGCCCGGGAGAAGTAGGAGCGTGAACAACGCCGGGCCAGGCAGAGGCGGGCCAATCTTTCTGAGGAGGAGTCACCTTCGGAGGAGGAGGAGTCGAGCAGCGACGGGGAGGCCGAGCCACAACGAGGGCTCGAGGAAGAACGAGCGGCGCCTGAGCGGCAGGGGGCAGCCGCCGGTACCAGAGGTGGAGAAGGGTCGACGTCGAGGTCGACCCCAACTAGCGTGATCGAGCCGTGGGACGAGCGCCCCGTGGCTCCTCGAGGTGAAGTGCCGCAGCAGACACGCAACCGTTCACCGCGGTCCCCATCGAGGGGTCGGTCGAGCACGCCCCCGGCGCCTACTCAATCGAGCGCACAAACGTCAGGCCCGTCGACTCAGGAGGAGGTCAGGAGGGGGCGATGGGGACGTCGTCAGCTCTTGCGCAGGAGACGGCGCCGGGAGCGGCCTCGACCCCTGTCGCGGCCAGCGCTGGCGGGAGAAGTGGCTCCCATCGCGCCTCGCAGAAGCCCCCAAGCGGCTTGGGGTCTACCGGTCGGACCCCCGCGACTCCGTTAGGGTAAGTCGCTTCTTGTCGGTCCGAGTATTTTCCACCGATTATGACTTTATACTTACTGTCGCGTATGGGTTCCTTTTTCAGGACGAAACGCTTGGCGGAGGGTGCGACCCTTACTCCGGGCAAGAGGCTAAGGGCGGAGGCCACAGTCAAGATGGCCGTCGGGGCCAGTCCCGCCACCTCGTCCCCCTCGACCCCCGTCCCGGTCGAGGCGTGGGTGGCCGAGGCACGGGAGGAGATGGAGCGCGGTCGGACGGTAGCCGCTGCAGAGCAAGCTCGGGCGGAGGAGGCGGGTCGACCCATCGCACCGGCGGGGTCCGCAGGAGTGGCGGTTGAGGCCGTGCTCTCCAGCCCGTCGGAGGGGGGCGCGTCTGGGACCTTGGCGGGGACGGAGCCAGCACCAACGGAGGTCGCAGCGGAGGAGGTTGAGCCGGTGGGCTCGACGGGTGCGGGACCGGTGCCGGAGGCGGCTGTGGCGACGGTGGTCGGGCCCCATCCCTTTGCTGAGGTGGAGGTGGTGGACGTGACCTCCGTCAGCGAGGAAGAGACGCCTACTCCCACGGCGCCGAGGCGGTGGCCCGAGAACCTCCCATCGCGGGAGGCGCGCCTGCGGCGCGAGCACGGGGGTGCGGCTGCTGCTGCGCCGGAGGTGACGTCGCCAGTGGTGGTCCTTGTCGAGGAGACCTCGGCGCCGCTCCCCAAGCCTACCAAGGACGGGGGACGGGCCGAGGAGCTCGAGGCAGCACCTGCGGCGGAGGTGACGGGGATGACGGTGGAGCCCACTGCTGAAGAGGTGGCTGAGATGGTTGCGGCGACGGCCCTCCGGTCGGAATCGGAGGGTGCCATCGTCGAGGTCGGGCAGCCGTCATCTCAAGGTGATCCACCCTCTCTCTTAGTCGTCATGGAGGGAAGGGACCGCGATGAGCCTGCAACCTTTGGTGCTGACGTGCGCTTTCTTCACCACGCAGGACTATTCCCGGAGGCGTCGATGGCGGCCCTCCAAGACCGTTTTGAGGAAAGGATCGCCCGGCTCAAGGGGGTGATCAACTTCCCCAAGTTGTCCGAGCGGGTGATGTCCCACGGGGGTACCCTGGAGATGGGTTGGGGCATCACGGACGCGGTGCAGAGGAGGGTCGACCGCTCCAGGGGTCTCTGGGGGCAAGAGGTGCTCGAGCTGCCTGACCCCAGAGACCCGAGAGGCGAACTCTTCAAGCTCGACGACCAGGCCGAGCTTGGGGAGTGGGAGCACATGGGAGAATTCCGGGCGTGGCTTGACCACGCGACGCACGTGGCCGTGGGAGTCGCGTCCGAAGACTTGTCTAAGGGCATGAACGTAAGCTTCATCCTTTCCCTTTCGACTTACCTTGGTTATTTTGCTATTGTTTGTTGTTTTCTGACGACCTTCCTTTTTATCTTCGGTAGATACTACGGGCGAGGTCGCACCAAAAGTCCCAGTTCATCCTGCGGACGCAGAAGCAGTGGCGCCAGCTCCTCGTCCTCCGCGCCTCGCTCGAGAAGGCGGAGGCCGAGGCAACTCGGGCGAAGGTCGAGGCGGCCACCGCACAGGAGGGGGCCAAGGCCGCCCGGGATGAGGCTTCCCGGGCGCAGTCGAGGGCCGAGGCCGCCCTTAAGGAGGTCGTCGAGGTCGGGCAGCAGCGGGATGCTGCTCAGGAGGCCCGGCGCAAGGCGGAGGAGGAGTCCACCCTGCTAAGGGAGGAGCTGGCCTGGGTGGCGGAGCGTGTCCGCCAGCTCGAGGCCGACCTGAAGTAGGCGGCTGTCGACCGCACCTCCCTCGAGGGGTGGGTCCAGGAGCTTCAGGCGGACGTTGAAACCGTCTCCCGCGACCGCGACGCGCTTGGTGTCGCGGAGGCGAAGGCTCGAGCCCAGATCGCCACTCTGGGGGAGGTGGCAGCCAGCTAGAAAGAGGGCCCTCGATGGTACTGGCAAGATCATCGAGGGTCTCCGGGCTAAAAGCAACGACGAAGCTGTAGAGCTCGTCGAGGTCCGCCACCAACTCCAGAGGGCTGATCAGGACTACGTCACCCTAGAAGCATACGCCAAGGGTGAGTTATTGAGCTCGCTCGGTCCCGCTCCTTCCCCTGCTTTTTGGTTTTGATGGAGTCTTCTATTTGTTCTGGCTGAGCTCGAAGGGGACAAGGCCCGAATCCACGAGGATTTGACCAGTCTTCAGAGCCTCCTCGGGGCGGAGACTGGCCAGAACGAGAGGCTCAAGGATGCCATCTCCTCCTTCTGCGACGGTCTAGGGGTCGAGGCGGAGCTGTCGGTTGGCGGGGACGTGCGCGGAGATGCCCTCTTGCGCTGGCTTCTCGCCGCGTCCGATGGAATAACGGAGCAGGTCCGGGCCGCCCTTCACATAGGCGTGAAGCGGGCGCTCGCGGTTGTCCGCTTGGGTTACATCTACGACCTCGATGTCGTCTCCTGCGGCTTCGTCGTCGACCCGAGGCTGTCGGATGAAGCGAACGTGGCGAGATGCCACAAGCTGATCGAGGCCGTAGAGGTGCCTGGAGGGGAGCTAGCGAAGTTGTTCGAGGTCGAGGTGCTTCCCCCGTCGAACGGTGAAGACGATGAGTAGCTCGAGGCCTGCGAGCCAAATCTAGACAAAAAGGTCCATGTAATAGTTTAGCTTTTGTAATGATACGATGTTGAGCCCTTGGGGGCTTTTTAATGCATTTTATTCGAGATGCGTCTGGTTGTTTTTATTTCTCGAGTTGTCTCTATTTCTCTTTGCCTGAGTCGTTGCTTGTAGGCTAAGTGTTCGACGCACGCTCGTATCCTTGGAGGGGGGAGCGAGTGGGGGTACCGTAGCCCTGAGGCGTAGGAGAGTCCCCGGCTCGACGGCCCTCGACCCTTAGGGAGTTTGAGGCGTTTTTTACTTAGCCGTGAAGCGTACTCGAGGCGAAGATCGAGAGGGAAAGCCAAGTTTCAAAAAAACGTTCGGGTTTTTAGAGGACTTAGGAGGGGGGTCCCCCCCTTCGGGTTTTTAGAGGACTTAGGAGGGGGGTCCCCCCTGTCAGCCCCCTAGGGAGGCTTTACTTTGCCGAAGCAGAGTCGAGGCTACCTCAAGGTTATGAACGAATGTGAAATGTATTTTGAGGACATTTTGTTCATTCATAATGCGATAAATGTACATAATGTAGAAAATGTACAAGGCCCCAAGGCCTTAGGGGTAGAAGCAACATAGCTGTTCTATGTTCCATGCATTGGTGAGGATCTCTCCCTTGTCGTTCTTCAGCTTGTAAGTCCCGGGCTTTAGCACCTCTGCCACGATGAAGGGTCCCTCCCACGGTGGAGTCAGCTTGTGACGTCCTTTGTTGCTTTGTCGGCGGCGTAGTACGAGGTCGCCGACGTCGAGGTCCCTTTTGCGTATGTTTTTGTCGTGGTAGCACCGCAGCGTTTGCTGGTACTTTGCCGACTTGAAGAGGGCCACGTCTCGGGCTTCCTCGAGCTGGTCGAGGGAGTCCTCTCGGGCTTTTGTGTTGGCCTGCTCGCTATAGGCCTTTAGTCGAGGGGACCCGTACTCGAGGTCAGTGGGGAGGACGGCCTCGGACCCATAGACCAAGAAGAACAGGGAGAACCCCGTGGCTCGACTTGGTGTCATTCGAAGACTCCATAGGACAGCGGGCAGCTCATCGACCCATCTCTTGCCGTGTTTGTTTAGCCGGTCGAAGATCCTTGGCTTGAAGCCCTGCAAAACCACACCATTGGCGCGCTCAACCTGGCTGTTAGTTCGAGGATGCGCGACTGTAGACCAGTTCAACTTGATGTTGTGGTGGTCACAGAAGTCCAAGAACTTTTGGCCGGTGAACTGCGTGTCGTTGTCGGTGATGATGACGTTAGGGACCCCGAAGCGGTGGACGATGTCGGTGAAGAACAACACATCTTGTCGAGACTGAATGTTGGCGATGGGTCGAGCCTCGATCCACTTTGAGAACTTGTCTATGGCCACGAGGAGGTGGGTGTGGCCACCTTTCGTTTTCTTCAGGGGGCCGACCATGTCGAGCCCCCATACTGCGAACGGCCAAGTTATAGGTATCATCTGAAGAGCTTGGGCGGGTAGGTGGGTCTGCCTGGCGTAGAATTGGCATCCCTTGCAAGATCGAACGAGTTTGGTAGCATCGGCGACGGCTGTCGGCCAGTAGAAGCCTTGTCGAAAGGCGCTTCCTACTAGCGTTCTTGGCGCCGCGTGGTGGCCGCAAGCCCCCGAGTGCAGGTCCTTCAGTAGTGCCTTTCCCTCCTCAAGGGTGAGGCAACGTTGAAGTACACCGGTAGGGCTGCGTCGACACAGCTCGCGGCCATCTCTGTACAGGACGTAGGTTTTGGCGCGTCGGGCTATGCGTCGGGCTTCGGTGCGGTCCTCTAGGAGCTCACCCCGTATCAGATACTCGAGGTAGGGTGTACGCCAGTCCGTCGAGGGGGTTGGAGTCGTAGCTATTCCGTCGATCTCCATGACTTCTTCCCCGTTTGAGGGGGGATCGGTGAAAGGGGGTGGATCGACCCCTTGCTCGAGGGTAGGAGCCCCCGAGCCTAGGTCGACGGACGGCTTGTGGATGCCCCTCGAGAAGATGTCGGGAGGGACTGTACCTCGAGTAAATGCGATTTTGGCAAGCTCGTCAACGGCTTCGTTGTACCGTCGGGCGATGTGGTTGAGCGCGAGGTCGTAGAATTTGTCCTCGAGCTTTCAGACCTCCCTGCAGTAGGCTTCCATCTTGGGGTCGTGGCAGCTGGAGGCCTTCATCACCTGGTCGATCACAAGCTGCGAGTCCCATCGAACGTCGAGGCGTCGAACCCTGAGCTCGATGGCGATGCGCAGACCGTTGACAAGGGCCTCGTACTCGGCTACGTTGTTGGAAGCGGGAAAGTGGAGGTGGATGACGTAGCGCATGTGGACCCCTGAGGGCGATATGAAAAGCAACCCGGCGCCTGCCCCCATCTTCATCAACGATTCGTCGAAGTACATGGTCCAGAGCTCGGTCTGAACTTGCGTTGGGGGTAGTTGAGTATCGGTCCATTCTGCAATGAAGTCTGCCAATACCTGAGACTTGATGGCCTTCCGAGGGGCGTAGGAGAGAGTTTCCCCCATGAGCTCGACCGACCACTTTGCGATTCTCCCAGGCGCCTCCCGGTTCTGGATTATCTCCCCGAGAGGGAAAGATGAGACCACTGTAACCGGGTGGCCCAGGAAATAGTGTTTGAGCTTTCGCGGAGTGAGGACGACGGCGTACAATAGCTTCTGAATGTGGGGGTATCTCATTTTAGTCTCTGAGAGCACCTCGCTTATGAAGTACACGGGCCTCTGCACCAGCAGGGTGTGTCCCTCTTCTGCCCTCTCGACTACTATGGCAGCGCTGACTACCTGGGTAGTTGCTGCAACATAGAGCAAGAGGGGCTCGGTTGGGCTCGGGGGCACCAGGATAGGTGGCGAGGTGAGTAAGGCTTTGAGCTTGGAGAGTGATTCTTCGGCCTAGACGGTCCACACGAAGTGTTCTGTTTTCTTCAGGAGGCGGTAAAGGGGTAGTGCCTTCTCTCCGAGTCGTGAGATGAACCGGCTGAGGGCGGCGAGGCACCCCGTAACCCTCTGTACGCCTTTAAGGTCGTAGATCAGGCCCATCCTTGTGATTGCGGTTACCTTCTCGGGGTTGGCCTCGATCCCGCGCTGGGAAACTATGTACCCCAGGAGCATGCCTCGAGGGACCCCGAAGACACACTTCTCATGGTTTAGCTTTATGTGGTTTGCCCTGAGGCACCCAAACGCGATTTCAAGGTCCCCGACCAGGTTCCCGACTGTTTTGGATTTGACCACGATGTCATCGACGTAGGCCTCGACGGTCGGCCCTATGTGTTTCCCAAAGACATGGAGCATGCATCGTTGATATGTGGCCCCGGCGTTTCGCAAACCGAAGGGCATGGTGATGTAGCAGAACATGCCAAAGGGGGTGATGAAGGAACTCGCGAGCTGATCGGACTCCTTCATCTTTATTTGGTGGTAGCCAGAATATGCATCAAGAAAGCAGAGAGTTTCACATCCCGCAGTGGAATCTACTATTTGATCAATACGTGGTAATGGAAAAGGAACCTTAGGACATGCTTTATTTAAACTGGTGTAGTCTACGCACATTCTATCCTTTCCATTCTTTTTCTTGACAAGTGCAGGATTTGCTAGCCATTGGGGATGATGAATCCAGCCTTCAAAAGCTTGTCGACCTCCTCCCCGATGATCCTGCGCTTCTCCTCGTCGAAGCGGCGCAACCGTTGCTTCACCGGTTTGGATCCGGCTCGGATGTCCAAGGAGTGCTCGGCGACCTCCCTCGGAATGCCCGGCATATCCGAGGGACTCCATGCAAACACGTCAGCATTCGCGCGGAGAAAGTCGACGAGCACGGCTTCCTATTTGGGCTCGAGGGTGGCGCTGATCGTCAGAGCCTTCCCATCCGCGTGGCCGAGGTCGAGCGGGATGGTCTTGGTGTCCTCCGCAGGCTTGAAGTTGCCGGCGTGCTGCTTGGGGTCGGGGATCTCCCCAGGGAAGTTGTCGAGGGCCACGAGGACGGCCGACTCCTCGACTGCTTCGGCGTTTTCCACGCACTCGACGTTGCAGTCGTAGGCGTGCTCATAGGAGGTGTCGATGGTAATGACCCACATGGGCCCTGGCATCTTTAGCTTGAGGTAGGCGTAGTTCGGGATCGCCATGAACTTGGCGTACCCCGGTCGACCGATGATGGCGTGGTAGATGCCACGGAACGCGAGCACCTCGAAGGTCAGATCCTCCTTTCGGAAGTTCGAGGGGGTACCGAATCAGACGGGTAGCTTGACGCAGCCGATCGGGAGTGCCTTCTTCCCTGGAACGACCCCGTGGAATCCCCCCGCGCTGGGCAGGAGCGCGGTCCTCGGGATCCCTAGGAGGTCGAGGGTCATGACATAGATGATGTTGAGGCTGCTTCCCCCATCCATAAGTACCTTGGTGAGGCGGGTGTTGAGTATGATCGGGTCGACAACGAGCGGGTAGACCCCTGCGTTGGGGACGTGCTCGGGGTGGTCGTCCTGGTCGAAGGTGATCGGCGTGTGGAACCAGTCGAGGTATCGTGGAGCCTGGGCTCGAACGGAGAAGACCTCTCGATGCTCCCTCTTGCGCTGACGCGTACTGAGTCGAGTCGAGGGTCCCCCGTAGATCATGTAGCAGTCGTGAACCTCGGGGAAGCCCTCGTTCTTGTCTTCGCCCCCGTCTCGTGGGTCCTCCTTCTTGTTGTCTTTCTTGAAGCCAAGAGAGTCGAAGTACCTCTTGAGCATGCGACAGTCCTCGAGGCTGTGGTTGGCCAGTCCCTTGTGATAGGGGCAGGGCTCTTTCAGCATCTTGTCGAAGACTCCCCCGTCAAGAAGGGGACCTCGAGGCTTCTTCCTGTCTATCGCGGCGACAAGATCGTCGGGCTCGACGTCGCGTCGACCTGGCTGGTTCTTCTTGTTGTTGTTGTTGTTGTTGTTGTTGTTCCTCTTGGGCCCATTACTCGAGCCCCTGGGCTCGTCCGCCTTGGCCTTTCCCTTGTCTGGGGATGCGTAGAAGAACGCGCCAACGGCCTCCTCGCCGACCACGTAATTGGCAACGATGTCCATGAGCTCGTTGGCGGTCTTGGGGGTGTTCCGTCCCAGCTCCCGCACCAACTCCTTGCAGGTTGTTCCGGCGATGAACACGGTGATGACGTCGTGGTCGGAGATGTGGGTTAGTGCAGTACGTTGCCTCGAGAACCGACGGGTGAAGTCATGGAGGGTCTCCCCTGGCTTCTGCTTGCAGCTACGGAGGTCCCGGGAGTTCCCTGGCCGCACGTACATGCCCTTGAAGTTCCCTTCAAAGATCCTGACCAGGTCGGACCAACCATGGATCAAGTTCGGGGGGAGTTCCTCGAGCCATCTACGAGCGGTGTCGGAGAGGAAGAGCGGGAGTTGTCGAATGATGACGTGATCGTTGTCGGCTCCTCCTAGCTGACATGCCCGCCTGAAATCCGCAAGCCAGAGCTCTGGCTTGGTTTCACCGTTGTATTTGACCAGGCTGGTGCGCGGTCGGAAGTGGACAGGCAAGGCGGTTTGCCGGATGGTCCTGCCGAAGACTCATGGCCCTGGTGGTTCCGGAGATTGACGTCGATCTTCGTCACTGTCGTAGCGCCCACCTCGGTGAGCACTGTAACCTCGAGCCTCCACGTCACCGTGTCGGCGTCGTTTGTTCACCCGCTGTGGTCGATCGTCGAGGATGCGGTCTTGAACTAGTCGTCGCTCCGCTTCGCCCTGGGGCGCTTTGTCTTGGTGAATGGATACCTCTCGATTTTGTCGAGGGGGCACATCCTGATGCTCGGAGGCAGCTCCTCTGCGCCTCGAGGCCGAGCTCTCCGCTTGCTGCACGGCCGCGGTTTGGAGAAGCCCCTAGATTTCGTTCCTGATGCGTCGCGCTTGGGGTGTCGATGGCGCCGGCATGTCACGAAGCAGCATTGCGGCTGCTACGACATTTTGGCTGGCACGGTTGTAGATGCGGCGCTCGTTTGCCCCCTCCTCGACGATCTGTCGATGGACTTCCCGGGCCCGCTCGCAGGCACCTGCACCCTGTGGCCGCCCATGATCTCGCTCGAGGGCGTGCTCGAGCTGCTGAAGTCGTAGGCGCTCTTCCTCGAGCTTGGCGAGCAGCTCTCGGACTTGCGCGATCTGGACGTCCTGAGGTGGATCGGCTTTGTCAGGACTTGGAGGTCGGCGTTTCGCGCCGGTGTAGCGTTGCCCCCTCCTCCTTCATCCGTGGCCGCGGCATCGTTGATGTCGTCCTGGGAATCAACCTGACCGTCGAGGTGGAAGCATTCCCGGGTGGGATCGTAATCTTCATCGGGGGAGTCCGAGTCGGGGTAGCCGTGGTAGAAGTTGGGGAAAGATCCCCTGAGCTCCTCCTCCAGCCGTCGCCGTAACGTGCCCCAAGTGTGACAGCCTGGGATCGGGGCTCGTCGTGGCTCCGGGCGCTCGTCCGGCGGAGGGGTGGTGACGAGGTCGGTCATCGCACGTAGCAGGTTCCCTGAGGACCCATAACGTGACTACATCTGCGAGTCTACAAAAGCAGAACAGAGTCTGGCGTCGTTGTAGAGCCCGTGCGGAAACAGGTTGTGCGGTGGCGCGGCTGGGTATGTCAGAGAAGCCATGGGGACCCTCTGATATGACGGTATGGCAGAGCCAAAGTCCGGCTCAGTGAGGTACCCGCCCCTGACCCGCAAGCATGGGTCAAATAGGCTCCCGAAGGGAGGAACTGTGTCACCAGCTGAGGCCGGGGAGACGGCATCCGGCGTCCCGGGATCCGCGCAGTGAAGAATGCGGCGGCGTCGTTCGCGCCCCTCCTGGTCGCAGGCGAGAAGCGTGAGTGGTGAGACCGTCGTCTGGTCCTCCTTGGCCCCGGTGTAGCGGGGCTGCTGCTATCCATGCCACTACCGGAGAGTAGAACCATGTCATGGTCGTGGCCTGTGGACATGAACTCTAGGCTCCCGAACCAGATGATGGTGGCGAATGGAAGTGATGGGATCGTGGAATCCATCTCGAAGAGTAGTTCGGAGTTGATCGACACGCAAATCCCCCTACCTGGCGCGTCAACTGTCGGTGTTATGACCCAGGGGGTCAAGACCACCAACTAGTAAATTTGTATATTGCGTGCTCCCTCTCCCAGATGTGATGCAAGAAGAACACAAGATTTATCCTAGTTCGGGCAAAGGAGGCCCTACGTCCAGCGGGGGAGGATGGATTGTATTATCTTGCACCGAAGTGCTCGTACAAGGGGAGTACAAGCAGATTTACATGGGGGTGCTTAGGATGAGCTGGGGCCTAGGACTAGCAGGGCTATCACAGGTGGTCGGATAGTGGACTGCCTGATGTGTCGATCAAGCAATCGGGTGAGGTGTGTGCCGATAAGTGTGTTTCAGATCTTGGGTGCCAATCACCCCCCCCCCCCCCCGCCCTCTTCCTATCCCAGCGTCCCCTTTTATAGACCAAGGGGAGGCCTGAGAGTACAGTGATCCTAGACTGTAGAGGCATGGCAGGGGTGTTCGCGGTGCCATGCTTGCGATGAGACGTCGATCACTGTGGCGGCGTGGCCCTACCGTCCTTCCAGTGTTCAGGGCATGGTGACGGCAGACTGCGCACCGCCGTACAGCATGGCGCAGCAGGGTTGACCTTCGGAAGATGGGTGCGAGTCCCACAGTTGAAGCAGGACGGAGCGGACAGGACGGGTCCCATGCTGGAGTGGTTGGAACCAGGGGTCGAGCCCCCTGGTCGAGGGGAGGGGTCGAGACCAGCGTGGCCTTGTCGTATCCCTAAAGACACAGTCGAGGGTTGTCCTGTTCATGGCTCGAGGAGGCACCTCTGGAGTCCGTACCTACGACGTGGCTACAGTGGCAGCACGGTTGACGGAGGTCTAGGGCATGGGCGGTGAGTTGATGGATTTGACTGCGGTAGTGGGCGCCCATGGCGTTAGGCGGGGGCAGGTAGGCGCATCGGACCCCCTTTACCCCATACCGGGGAGCAGGTGAGCTAATCGAGCTTCCCGCCCGAGGGTCGTTCGTTCGACCCCTGTCCGTCAGTCGAGGTAGAGGCGAGGCGGGGGGTCGTTCGTTCGACCCCTGTCCGTCAATCGGGGTCAAGGTGGAGGCAGAGGGGTCGTTCGTTCGACCCCTGTCCGTCAATCAGGGTCGAGGCGGAGGCGGAGGGGTCGTTCGTTCGACCCCTTGTCCGTCTGTCTTTTCAGTAATGAGCCGGCCCACGACTGGTTGCTGTTGTTGGTGAGAGAGGCCTTCGTGTGATGGGCCTTTCTCCATTGGCTTGAATGGCTGATCGGATCCTTTCTTAAAAATGGTTGTTATGTTGAGCGTTAGTTTATCGAAGGTTTAGGGTACCCCTTACCTTTGTACCCGACAGTATGCAACAGTTAGCATGGATCCAATCTCTTCCCAAGAGTAGACTATATGCCCCCTTGCCATCAATGACAAAGAAGGTAGTGATCAAAGTCTTTGATACAATCATCAACTCGACGTGCACCACTCCCCGGGTGTTAGAAGGATTACCAGCAAAGTCCCTGAGTACTAAGTCAGTTTTCAACAATTCTTCATTAGTCATCCCGAGCTTCCTAAAAGTGGTATAAGGCATAATATTAATGGCAGCTCCTCCATCAACAAGCATCTTGGTCAGAGGCTTCCATTGATGTATCCCTTCACGTAAAGCGGCTTCAGATGTCGATGCTTAGCCGATTTATCAAAAACTGCCTGTTGAGTTAGGACAAGCTGGGCCATTAGATCCTAATAATCGCTCTCATCGAAATCTAAGTACACTTCCTCTTGGATGTCTTGGCTTTCGGAAGCTATGAATTCTGACAGAATGAAAAAAGCCATGCATGCATCAGCCGAACGATCTTGCTCATCAGGATTTTTCTTAGGACGCCATATCTGTTTCTTTTCGGCAACTGTTTGTGTTAGCTCTCTGTTCCTCAAGCGATGTACTCTTCTCTTCTCACTCTTCCTCAGCCCTGGTGGGCACCATTGCCCTTTCTGCCACACATATTCATGGTGCTCTTCCTCCTCAGCATCTTCCTCATAATGGATCCACTCTTGATCGGCAAATCTCTTGCCTCGCCGATTTTCAGAGCTACCTATTTTTAAACGCCGATCGTCCTCAGAAAGCTATGTTCCAAGTCTTTCATGGACCAGATGGCGGTTGACCCGAGACTGCCTGTACCCTGAATATTGATCACTGCATTCAGGGCAATTGTTCTTAGCAGGTAGCTTTAGGCCTTCATTCTAGCAATGTTTGAAAAACGGGCATCCCCAATGAGACTGCTCCTGCCCTCTCACGTATTCTTGCTCTCTCTGGTACATCTCTTCCTCGTACCTGCGATGCTCCTCCATGAACTCCTGTTCTTCGTAATACCTCTGCCTCTGATACTGCTTTTGCTCCCGTCGCCATTTGTTCAACAGAATCTGTGTTGTAACCCTAGGTTTGGAAGCTTCCCCTCTCTCGGTTTGGCTATTCTAGAACTGAGCCTGTTGCCGAAACTCCTCATTTGTAATTTGCCGATCGGGGTCAACAGCACCAGCTTTTCTTGCTTTGTCTGAGGTCAACACCTTCATCTTGCCCTTGTCTTTGGGGTCTTCCATGGCAACCATGTTCATAGAGAAAGACACTGTGTTCTGTGCAAAGGGATTAGCATCAATTTTCATCTTACCATCAAACTTCAGATGCCCCTCCTGAATGGTCTTCTAAATTCGCACTCTGAACACTCGGCAATCATTGATGGAATGTGAATTAGTATTATGGTAGCCGCAAAACTTCTTGTTTTTTACTCCTTTAGGGCGCAGCATGGGGTGCCCTTCCGGCAATTTGATGCGTCCCTCTCTTAACAACAACTCAAACAGCTTATCTGACTTACAGACATCGAAGTCGTAAGTACCTTTCTGCTGCCTTAGCCATCGTTGACTAACCTGAGTCAGCTCTTTCGCCCAGACCAATTCGGCTGTGGCTATCTCATCTTCATCATCGTACTCTGTTGCCTCTTCCAGGAAACTTTGATACATTTCATTAGCCACATCACCCTTCTGAAAGCGGTTATCTCTCCTGAATCCTTGAGCCTGATTACTCATCATAGCCAACCGTTGTGACAACTGCCCAAGATCATCAAAGTCCATGCCGAATAGCTTTTCCCTGACATTCGGCTGCATACCTGCTATCGCCATCCCTAGCAATTGATCATCTGGCAGATTCAAGGAGTAGCAGAGGTTTTTGGTCTCCCTGAACCTGCGGAGGTACTCCTGTGGTGTCTCATTAGTCCTCTGCCTCAAGCTCATAAGATCAACTAGCTTCTTCTCGTTAGTACCCGTAAAGAAATACGCATGGAACCTCTGCTCTAATTTTGCCCATGTACCAATGGAATTTGCCGGCAAAGATGTGAACCACATGAAAGTCGGTCCTATCAGAGACAATGGAAAATACCGAATCCTCCAAGCTTCATCGGCGGATGCCTCTCCAAGGTGCATCAAGCATCAGCCGATGTGTTCTATGGTGCTAGTATCATCTTGACCAGAAAACTTGGTCAAATCCGTGGGAGGCTTAACCCTTTGAGGTAGTGTCACTCGGTTATACTACTCTGGATAAGGGGACTTGTATGCATAGGACTGATTCTTTGGCTTTAAGCCAAACTGATTCTACATCATATTTGTCATCCTGTGCATGATAACATCAATATTTGAATTTGGAGCCCCATGTGCTTGCCCTTCAAAAGGTGAACCTGCTGAGTTCTTATACCCTGGATTCGGGAAAGCATCAATAGCATTGTAATCGGCAAACTCTTGATATTCGTCTCCATACATATTATTCTGCAACCTATTCGCTGCTGGAGACACCTTGAAAGCCGATTGTGGGATGTTTCCTGACGCACCGAACGCAAGCTGGCCATATGTCATGGGCGGTTGTTGTTTCTGGTGAGGAGCCATCCCACCTTGGTCCATGCTAGGCGCTCCGTTAATCTCAGCAGCTTTCTCCTGGTGCTTGGGCACACGGAACAATGTCGATCCTTACATTGGACCAGAAAATTCTTCAAAGTATTTATCAGCAGATGGACCGAAAGTATTGACCATGATCGCACGAAAAGTATTCAGTAAAGTCGTATGATGATTTCTCATAGTCTCACTCATGGCCTTGTAAACCACTTCAGTCAGCTTCCGAGCATCTTCCTCTTCGGTGTAATCAATCTGATGTAGAAGGAGAGATCTCAGAAGTTCCTGTTTCTGAAAAACCTTATTGCTTTTGTTCTTGGAAAAAAACATTAAGCACTTGCGTTGAAACTCATCACATGCTCATTGAACCGTATTCCACAGGTCTTCTGGCAACTCATCCATAGTCACGTCCAGAACCTGGTTATTATCAAATTCAGGCATCTTGAAATGTGGGTCCCACCGAGCGTGCCAAAAAGTGTGTTGACACAAAATATGACGCAATGTGCCTCACACACAGCAAGCCGGAAAGCGTGGCTTCAATCGGGTGCCCGGGTATTTCGAAATCCGGAAACGTGCCAGTCAGTTTGACCTGAAACTAACAAGGGATGAAAATCATTAGATATAAAACTGGAACATGTCGGGTGAGACCGGACAGTTCCATATATATGGCCCTGAAGCCACTTACGATGACATACAGCTATAGAAGTTGTCTGCCAACAAGTCTTATAGATCATTTGGCTAAAACAAACATGGAGTACATAAAACGTTGATTGCCGAACGTATGTGCATGGGAAGAAAACGTATGAACGAATAACAATTAACTGTGAGTTGAAGCGTGACCAAGCTCGGCAATCTAACCGAGTTGGGATCCATGATGAAGGAACACGTAAGCAAGACATAATTAAACTAATCTAGAGCTTATATCCGCCGCATGATACTTAACCCTATCAAAGCTTAAACATGGTTAACATGCATGAACCCGCAACATGTATCAATCTAGATTAAACTAACTCGGCTATTATGAATGCAAGATCTATTTGTAGAGAGGTAAAATAGATCTACAAGAAAGAATAGAGCTGATCCATATTAATCTAGATTGAGCAAAAAGAGTGTTACAAATATATAAAATATCTAAAACATGCAACACATGATAACTTAATGAATCTACCAGATCTTGCCAAATCTGATAGAGCTAATAACTATCTTGCTTTTGCTAAGCATATCGAGCAAACGCCTGCCGCACGGTATCTACTCATAAACGAAACATAAGCGAAGACTTCTTGATTGTCAAGCAAGGATCCGCCGCACGATCATTGAAAACAAACAATACTACTTGCATCAACATCTAAATCCACCACATGATACTAGACATGATAATAAGGTTGCCGGGACTTACGGAGGTCGACGGATCGATGGTTCCTCTCGAAGAACTCGACGACACGACAAAGGACTCAAAGTTGGCACGGGGCCGGTTGTATTGATTTGGTTGTGAACCATTTTACAATGGCCAAGGGTTTATATTTATACCCTGATCATGACATGAGTCCTAAAAGGACACGACTACAAAACATTAAAGGAAAAAACACGACATCTTGGACTCCAATTTCTCCTTCGGAGTTTTCATTGCCTTAATTGTCGCGATCGTCGTTACCCGATCGGCTCTTACTTGCCGTTTTCGTCGCTTCTTCAACGGAAACCACCCTTCCTCAGAATAGCCGACCGCACGATCACTTGTTGAATCCTTAGAAATCAGTCGACCACAAGAACACTTGTTGAATCCTTGGAAATCAGTCGACCGCACGAACACATGCCGAATGCTCTAAACATTTGTCTCTGCAAAATTCACCGTGCACTAGCCCACCTGTCATCTTCTTAAGCACACCAAAATCCAGTGTTAACAGAAGGCACCAACGGGCTTTTTCAAATTGACAAGGGTCCGGACGTGCGCTCGATGGTTCGGACCCCAAGTGGAGTAGCATCTGGAGCTACGCAGACAGTGGAGAAAAAAGGGACAAATGGCTAGTTGCTTGGTGGTTGCTATAAATATGTTTTGGCCAGCTCCTAGGGCTCTCTCTTGCACCTCCCATTCATTCTCACTCTTTGTGCTTGCTTGAGATAGCCCCCAACTCATCTCTCTTTGCTTGTGTTGCATACTTGGGAGAGTTTGAGTGATCCAAGTACTTTGATCATTGCATTGCATCTTAGTGGCACTTGGTCATCGTCATCGCCGCGGGATTTCTTGTTATTCTTGGTGTTTGCCAACACCTAGACGGCTTGGGTGATTGAGGAAGCTTCGGCGCGAGTTGGTGATTGTTCGTGGCCAGCTTCAACGATTGTGAGAGGGCTTGTACCCACCTCGGCGGAGCGCCAAAGGGTAACTCTAGTGGATTGCTTGTGTCATTGAGTTACTCTTATTTATTTGGGAGGATTCTTATGGCGCACGAGTAGTGGGCTAGGCTTGTGATTGCCTATTAGCCACCGAATCACCATTTGAGTAGTCGACACAATGGGGACTAGCTTGGTGGCAACCTAGTGAACCTCGGGAGAAAATCTTTGTGTCAACTTTGTCTCCCGGCTACTCTTAGTGTTCATATTGTGATTCGTTCTTCACATTGGTATATTCACTTCACTAGGCATTGGTATAATCATCCCTATCCTCTTGTATTTACATTCTTCCATACCTTCTCTAGTTAGCTTTCTTTGTTAGCTAGTTAGCTTTTCTAGTTAGTTATTCTTGCTAGCTTGTGTTGAGTGATTTAGGTTCTTGCTATTGTTTGTTAGGCACTCAACTAAACAGAATTGCTTGGATAGGTGGCTTTGCAATCCTAGTAGAGCTAGAGCAAAAAGCTTCGCTTAGTGTTTATCTAACTCTTCGCTCTAGTGTTTTGTAGAATTTTTAATAGGCTATTCACCCCCCTCTCTAGCCATCTAGGACCTTTCAAGTGGTATCAAAGTCATGGTCAACATATTATCAAGGCTTAACAACCTTTGGTGTTAGTGATGGCTCAAATATCATTCAACCATGTGGGTAGCAAACCACCAATGTTTGATGGCACCTCATTTGATTATTGGAAGAGAAAGATGAAGATGCATCTAGGCTCAATTCATGAGAAGGTGTGGAGTGTGACCGAAAAGGATTTTGTCATTCTTGATGGGGATAATCCCACACCTAGAGAGCAAGAGAACCGGCAATGTAACACCGTGGCACTCAATGTTATATACAGTGGCATTGACTCTAAGGTGTTTGAGCAAATCAAAGATCTTGAGAAAGCAAGTGAAGTATGGAAGAGATTGGAGGATACTTATGAAGGCACCGCAAAGGTGAAAAGCTTCAAGCTATACATGCTCAAGGACAAGCTATCTCACTTCAAGATGAAGGATGATGAATCAATTTCGGAGATGTTTCATAGGCTCCAAGTGATCATCAATGATCTCAAGAGCTTGGGTGAGAAAGTAAAGGATGAGGACTTCTCAAATCGATTTCTTAGTTGTTTTCCGAAGAAATACAAAACCTTGAGGCAAATAATTAGGAGAGATGGTTTGACCAACATCACTCCCAATGAAGTGCTTGGAGAAATCATGACCGAAGAGCAATACAATCAAGAAAGTGAAGAAGAAGAAGAAGTCAAGGAAGAAGAGAATAAGAAGAAGAGCTTAGCATTCAAGGCTTGGCAAGAGCAAAGCAAGAAAGCAAGACTCAAGTGATGATGAAGATGCAAGTGATATTGATGATGATACCATGGCCCTCTTTGTGCGCAAGTTTGGCAAATTCATTAAGAAGATGGGCTATGGGGCTAGAAAGAGAAGAGACAACTTCAAGATCAAAGAGTATGTGAGAAGATGCTAAAAGTGCAAGAGCACCGATCATATGATAGTGGATTGCCCAAACAATAGTGATGATGATGATGAGAAGAAGAAGGGCAAGCATGACAAGAAAGAAAAGAAGTTATCATTCACAAAGAAGAAGAAGGGTGGATCATATGTTGTGACTTGGGATAGTGATGCCTCTTCCTCCGATGATGACTCTAGTGATGATGAGAGGAAGAAATCCAAGAAGAAGGCCTTGGCAAGTATTGCTATCAACAACAAGCTATCTATCTTTGACACTCCATCATGCTTCATGGCTAAGCCAACTAAGGTACAATCTTGTGATGAGAGTGATGATGATAGTAGTGATGATGAGGAGTACTCCAAGGAGGAACTCATGAATATGATGGAGCAAACTTATACTTGCTTCGAGACAAAGAGGAAGGAGTGCAAAGAATTGAACAAGAAGCTTAAGGCTCTTGAACAATCCTTTGATGAGCTTAATGGTACTCATGAGAGGCTAGTGGAGGCCCATGAGAAACTTGAGAGGACTCATAAAAAGCTTGAAAAGGCTCACTCCTCCCTCCTTGATCAAAACAAGGATAAGGTTGTTTCATCATGTGATATTGGAGTAACTTGTGATATTATTGATGAATCATTGTTCACCAACCGACACTAGCACATCCACTTGCACATCCACTAGTGATAGATCAAAGGATGATGCATCACTAGTAAGTGAAAATGAAAATTTGAAAAATTATGTTAATGAACTCACTCATGCCATGGGTAAGGCATATGGTGGAGATGCCCGCTTGCTAAAGTGCTTGGGTAGCCAAATGTTCTCCCTTAGCAAAGAGGGATTAGGTTATTGTTGATGAAATATGCGTCGCAGTCTACCTAGGGGGTACCCTATGGTAGTAGATTGTAGGCGGAGGTGTGGCAACGACGATCAAGCGTAACACAGAGAGCGTAGACACGACGATTTATACAGGTTCAGGCTAGCAAATCGCTGTAATACCCTACGTCCTGTGTTTTGGTGGCTGGATTGATATGAGTATTAGGTTACACGAGGTGTAGATGACATCTGAGAGATTGTTTTCGAGGGGGTCTCTGCTCGCCTTATATAGCTGGGGAGCAGGGTTACTGTTTCCATATCCTAACAGATTATGATTGGTCCCTTAAGGCAAGGGATCTGAGTCTATCTACTAGGATCTTTCTTGGCGAGCAAGACTTCCTCGGAGTCCCTAGCGAACACGATGGGTTGGTCGCGTGCTGCAGGGCCTCGCGAGCTGGGCCGTCTTCTGGTCGGTAGGCCCATAAGGTACCTGGGGATATGCCGAGGTAATATCCCCAATAGTTATACCCCCAAGAAAGGCAAGGCGGCCTTTGTAACTCCAAAGCCTAGCTTTGTGAGAAGCAATGGTCGGTTTTGCAATAGTTGCAAGCAAGTGGGGCATGTTGACCAATATTGCAAACTCAACATGAGCCAAACAAAGTTTGCTAAAGCTACCTCTATTCATTTTTATTCATATTATATGCTTACCAAGGGTAGAGATGGTATTATGGCTAAGTATGTTGGTACACCCATTGTTGGCCCAAAGAAGAAGGCAATTTGGGTGCCAAAATCCTTGGTCACTAACTTTGGAGGACCCAAACAAGTGTGTGTACCTAAGAAGAACTAATTTGTTTTGTAGGTCAATTACAAAGCTGGAGGAAGATATTGGGTGCTTGATAGTGGGTGCACTCAACACATGACCGGGGATTCTAGAATGTTCAAATCAATCTACTCCAATAACAATGATGGCATTGATAGTATAACCTTTGGTGATAATGGCAAGGGCAAGGTCAAGGGTCTTGGTAAAATTGCAATATCCAATGATTTGAGCATATCAAATGTCTTGCTAGTTGAGAGCTTGAACTTCAATTTGCTATTGGTAGCTAAATTGTGTGATCTTGGATTCAAGTGCATATTTGGAATAGATGATGTTGAGATCATTAGTGTAGATGGTTCAAACTTGATCTTCAAAGGCTTTAGATATGAGAACCTCTACCTAGTTGATTTCAATACTAGTGAATCACAATTGTCTACTTGCTTGCTCACTAAATCAAGTATGAGTTGGTTATGGCATAGAAGGCTTGGTCATGTTGGAATGAAACAATTGAATAGATTGATTAAGCATGACTTAGTAAGAGGCTTGAAAGATGTTGTGTTTGAGAAGGATAAACTTTATAGCTCTTGTCAAGCCGGCAAACAAGTTGGTAACACCCATCCCAAGAAGAGCATGATGAGCACTGGTAGAGCATTTGAGTTGTTGCACATTGACCTATTTGGACCAACAACATACACTAGTATTGGAGGCAACAAGTATGACTTTGTGATAGTTGATGATCTTACAAGATATACATGGGTATTCTTTCTCAATGACAAGAGTGATACATTTGACACATTCAAATCCTTTGTCAAGAGATGTCACAATAAGTTTGAGACCACCCTCAAGAAAGTAAGGAGTGACAATGGTAGTGAATTCAAGAATACTAGAGTTGATGATCTATGTGATGAATTGGGAATCAAGCATCAATTCTTGGCCAAATACACTCCACAATCAAATGGTCTTGTTGAGAGGAAGAATAGAACATTGATTGATATGGCAAGGTCTATGCTTAGTGAGTACAATGTGAGTCATTCTTTTTGGGCTGAAGCTATCAACACCGCTTGCTACTCTTGCAACCGGTTGTATTGTCATCCAATGATAGAGAAGACACCATATGAGCTATTGAATGGAAGAAATCCCAACATTGCATACTTTAGAGTGTTTGGATGCAAATGCTATATCTTGAAGAAAGACACAAGACTTGGAAAGTTTGACAAGAAATATGATGAAGGGTTCTTACTTGGTTACTCAACCACAAGCAAAGCCTATAGAGTGTGGAATTCAGCTAGTGGTATGCTTGAGGAGGTTCATGATGTTGAATCTGATGAAACTAATGGGTCTCAACTTGAAAATGAGAATCTAGATGATGTGAGTGGATCTCAATTGTCAAATGCAATGAAGAATATGGATATTGGTGATATTAGGCCAAGGCAAGTGATTGACATAGAAGATGACAAAGATCAAGTGATCAACTCACCAAATGTACAAGCTAGTAGTTCTCAAATGGAAGATCAACAAGGTGTTAGTTCATCTCAACCAAGCTCAAGCAATCAAGTTTCTATTATCCAACCAACCAACATTGCAAGAGATCACCCCATTGATCAAATTGTTGATGACATAACAAGTGGTGTGCAAAGAAGATCAAGATTGGCATCCTTTTGTGGATACTATTCATTTGTATCATTTATAGATCCAACCAAGATTGAAGAGGCCTTACAAGATGTTGATTGGGTCAATGTAATGCATGAAGAGATCAACAATTTCACAAGAAATAAAGTTTGGGAGCCAGTTGAAAGACCCAAGAATTACAATGTGATTGGCACTAGATGGGTATTTAGAAACAAGCAAGATCAAGATGGTATAGTTGTGAGAAACAAAGCAAGATTAGTAGCTCAAGGTTACACACAAGTTGAAGGTCTTGACTTTGGAGAAACTTATGCACCGGTTGTAAGATTAGAGGCAATAAGGATTCTATTGGCCTATGCATGTGCACACAACATCAAGCTATACCAAATGTATGTGAAGAGTGCTTTCTTGAATGGATACATCAATGAGCTAGTATATGTTGAGCAACCTCCCGGTTTTGAAGATGAAAAGAAGTCCAACCATGTGTACAAGTTGAGAAAGGCATTGTATGGATTGAAACAAGCACCTAAAGCATGGTATGAAAGATTGAGGGATTTCCTTCTATCCAAGGGGTTCATCATGGGAAAGGTTGATACTACTCTCTTCATCAAGAAGCTTGGCATGTATCTATTTGTGTTGCAAATCTATGTTGATGACATCAAGTTTGGTTCAACCAATCAAGAATTTTGTGAGGAATTTGGGAAGATGATGGCAAATGAGTTTGAAATGTCAATGATTGGTGAACTTAGCTACTTCCTTGGACTTCAAATCAAGCAATTGAAGAATGGCACCTTTGTGAGTCAAGGAAAGTACATCAAGGATATGATGAAAAAGTTTGGCTTAGAAGATTCAAAAGGCATTAGCACTCCAATAGGCACAAATGGACACTTGGATAGTGATGCTAGTGGCAACATGGTGGATCAAAAGTTATATCGGTCTATGATTGGAAGCTTACTCTATGTGACCGCTTCTAGGCTAGATGTCATGTTTAGTGTATGCATGTGTGCAAGATTCCAAGCCTCTCCAAGAGAACGTCACTTGAAGGCTACAAATAGAATACTGAGGTACTTGAAGCATACACAAGATGTTGGATTGTGGTATCCCAAGGGGTCAAACTTTGAGTTGATTGGATATTCGAACTCCGACTATGTGGGATGCAAGGTTGATAGAAAGAGCACATCGAGCACATGTCAATTGCTAGGCATGTCACTTATATCTTGATCATCAAAGAAGCAAAATAGTGTTGCACTCTCTACCGCCAAAGTCGAATACATTAGTGCCGGTAGTTGTTGTGCTCAATTGCTTTGGATGAAGGCAACTTTGAATGACTTTGGAATCAAATTCAAGCAAGTGCCATTGCTATGTGACAATGAAAGTGCGGTGAAGCTAACCAACATTTCGGTTCAACATTCAAGAACTAAGCACATTGACATAAGGCACCACTTCATAAGGGGCCATCAACAAAAGGGTGATATCACAATCACAAGTGTTGACACCGATGATCAACTTGACGATATATTCACCAAGCCATTAGATGAGAAGAGATTTTGCAAGCTAAGGAATGAATTAAACATTCTTGATTTCTCAAATATGTGTTGATGCACCCCATATATGACATGCCTCTCCTTTGAGCAATATAACGTAAAAGTTGATTGACATGTCATACATCCAATATTAGGACTTGTTAGTTCATCTAGACATCAATTCATTAGGATCATTCATGAAAATCAAATGAAGTTGATGCTTATATGGTACCACTATTGCTTCTATGTTTGATATGATCTAGTGGTAGCATATGACATATTTGTAGGCTTATAATCCTAGAGTTTGATCTAGAATATGAACTTCAAATGTTTAGCTCAACATGGGCAAGATAACCATTCTAGGATGTGTGAACAAGCTTGTCCTTGGTTTAAACCGAGCTAAATAGATTGGGGCAAGTAATCTAGATTGAACCACATCTAAGTTTCTCTCCAATAATCCTTAATTTGAGCACATCTTTTATGATAATAGATGACAAAGGGGGAGAAGTAAGTACCACAAAGAAATATTTTGAAAATTTTGAAAATATAAGCACACAAGTAGGGGGAGCAAGCCTATGAATCAAGTTGTTGCATTTCTATGTGCATTCATAAATGCTTGCTTGCATTGTACTTATTTTGGAAATATTCATGCTTGTGTAGTGAATGCTAGAAACATGATTGTCATGATGCTTGAAGTACTAGCATGCATAGGTTTTAACCTAAGCTTTTGAATTTCTTCAAGTGGCATTTCATGTTTGCTTTCAAATGGTTTCTAGGCATTCATGGTGCTAAGGATGGTATAAAATGGCACTCCAATTGGTATCACGCTTCAAAGGTCCATTCTTTATACCAGCATCATTTGATAGCATTCACTCTCCCACAATTCTTATCCATGCATATGTGATACAAATGAACCAAACTCATATATCACATATGTAGGCGGAGCTAGTACTACCAAAGTTGAAATATTCTTTCAATATATTTATTTGTGAAAGGTTGTCATCAACTACCAAAAAGTGGGAGATTGAAAGCCCAAGTTTGGTTTTGGTTAATTGATAAAACCTATGGACTAACCCTATTGCTTAAAGATGTGATCTAGCTAGGGTGATCCACCTTGACATATGGAGCTCGATCAATGATCATGATAGATCAAGTGCTCCATGGACAAAGAAACGAAGAAAGAGAAAAACAAAAAGGGCAAAAGGCAAAGGTATAACATAGGAGCCATTTTTGGTTTAGTGATCAAGACACCATAGAGAGTGTGATCACATTTAGGATAAATATTCATACTATCAAGAAGGGAAATTCGTGTCGATTGCGGTTATCATGTGCCACTAGGTCATTTGCATTGCATATCTAAAATGAACCTAAGTGACAAAGAAATGAAATAAAATCCAAGATAATCCAAAGTAAAAGCTAACACACGTGCACAAGTGTTGTAACATTTAGTGTTAGCTCACATGAACTTGGAGTGAAGAAGGCAGCTCGGTTTGACCAAAGATAGAGGTCCGGACGCTGGGTTTGCTCGGTCCGAAGTAACACGGACGCGTCCGGAAGCAAACCCTACCCTTGGCTGGCGGTGCACAGGAGGTCCGGACAACGATCATCATCCGGAGGTGTGCTCTGGACAACCGTCCGGAGTCCTAGAGCTCTCTATTGTCTCTGGTGGCTTGATCCGAACGCTAAGTGTCGTCCGGACACTGAGCTCCGGACGAGCGTACGGAGTTTGGGTGCTCTCTGGAATGATTCTGTAAAGGATCCGGACGAAAGCGGCTATGGTCCGGAGTCCTCCTATTCAGTGCGTCCGAAGACACGTGGCAGAGGCAGGTGAAGGCGCCAACGGGATTTTTCAAATGTACAAGGGTCTAGACGCGCGCTCGATGGTCCGGATCTGCGTCCGGAGCTACGCAGACAGTGGAGAAAAAAGGGGCAAACGGCTAGTTGCTTGGTAGTTGCTATAAATATGTTTTTCCTGGCTCCTAGGGCTCTCTCTGGCACCTCCCATTCATTCTCACTCTTTGTGCTTGCTTGAGATAGCCCCCCCAACTCATCTCTCTTTGCTTGTGTTGCATACATGTGAGAGTTTGAGTGATCTAAGTGCTTTGATCATTGCATTGCATCTTAGTGGCACTTGGTCATCGTCATCGCCGCGGGATTTCTTGTTATTCTTGGTGTTTGCGAACACCTAGACAACTTGGATGATTGAGGAAGCTTCAGCGCGAGTTGGTGATTGTTCATGGCCGGCTTCGACGATTGTGAGAGAGCTTGTACCCACCTCGGCAGAGCGCCAAAGGGTAACTCTAGTGGATTGCTCGTGTCATTGAGTTACTCTCATTTATTTGGGTGGATTCTTTTGGCGCCCGAGTAGTGGGCTAGGTTTGTGATTGCCTATTAGCAACTGAATCACCATTTGAGTAGTCGACGCAATGGGGACTAGCTTGGTGGCAACCAAGTGAACCTCGGGAGAAAATCTTTGTGTCAACTTTGTCTCCCGGCTACTCTTAGTGTTCATATTGTGATTTATTCTTCACATTAGTATATTCACTTCACAAGGCATTGGTATAATCATCCCTATCCTCTTGTATTTACATTCTTTCATACCTTCTCTAGTTAGCTTTCTTGTTAGCTAGTTAGCTTTTCTAGTTAGTTATTCTTGCTAGCTTGTGTTGAGTTCTTTGGGTTCTTGCTATTGTTTGTTAGGCACTCAACTAAATAGAATTGCTTGGATAGGTGGCTTTGCAACCCTAGTAGAGCTAGAGCAAAAAGCTTCACTTAGTGTTTATCTAACTCTTCGCTCTAGTGTTTTGTAGAATTTTTAATAGGCTATTCACCCCCCCTCTCTAGCCATCTAGGACCTTTCAGTCGGGCACACGACGGACGCGTCCGTCGGTCTTGGGAGCTCTTTGGATGTTCTCTGGACAGGCAACTAGACGCATGCATCGGACGCACATCAAGATTTAAAAGCACGTTCGATGGATTGAAGAACATGTTGACAAGGTGGCGACGTTGGCATGGCATCGAACTCATCCGTTGGAGAAAAATCGTTTCTAGACCTCTCTGGACTGGCATCGGACGCACACACCGGAGCGTTCGATGGAACTTTGAAGTGTGCCCGATGGTCACAACGTAGGAAATAACGACTAGTTTTTGGAGAGGGCTTATAAATAGGAGGTGGTCGGTTCTAGCTCACTCTCTTGCTTCATTCTACTCTTGCATACTCTTGTGAGCTATTGAAAACCTCTCCCCACTCATCTCTTTGATAATTTGTTCATTCAAGTACAGATTGAGTGCATCCAAGTGCATTTGCTTTGTGAGTTGCATATCTAGTAGCACTTGGTGTTCGTCATCGCCTCAGTTTTCTTATTATTCTTGGTGTTTGCCAACACCTAGACGGCTTGGGTAGTGGAGAGCTTCGGCACGTGTTAGAGATTGTTCGTGGCCGGCTCCAAGCTTGTGAGAGGGATTGTACCCACCTCGGCAGAGCACCAAAGGGTAACTCTAGTAAAATGCTCGTGTCATTGAGTTACTCTCTCTTATATGGATTCTTGTGGCGCTCGAGTAGTGGGCTAGACCTGTGATTGCCTATTAGCCACCGAATCACTAAGTGAGTGGTCGACACAATGGGGATTAGCTTGGTGGAAACCAAGTGAACCTCGGGAGAAAATTTTGTGTCAACTTGTCTCCCGGCTACTCTCTTAGTATTCATCGTGATTGGTTCTTTATATTGATATCATCTCATGACAAGGCATTGGTATAACACATCCATCCTATCTCCTATCTTGTATTTACATTGATACATTTAGATTGTGTAGCCTTGTTTAGCTTGTGTGTTTTGCTTAGATAGCTTATCTTGTTCTTAGTTGTGCTAGCTAGTGTGAGTATCATTGTGACATTGCTATTGCTTAAGTTGATACTCTTAATATGCTAGAATTGCTTTGATAGGTGGCTTGCAACCCTTGTAGAGATAGAGCAAAAAGTTTCGCTTAGTTTTAATCTAACCCTTTACTCTAGTGGTTTGTAGAATTTTTAATTAAGCTATTCACCCACCTCTAACCATTTAGGATCTTTCAACCGTCATTGTTTGGGCGGTAGACTGATGAAAGATGATTGCTTGTGCATAGACGCTTAGATGAGCAATTGACATCATGTTAATCAGTTGAGCAAATGTTCTTTGCTTAATGTTGATTGTTGTTTATCTAATTTTTTGATAGTGATATTAATTAATTATTGATTAGTAGTTTCGACTCAGATCATGTTTTTAATACTTTTTTGGCATGTATAATATTTTTTCTAATCTAAAATAATTAGATCGTATTTTGCAATGCAATTTCGTTGTTTTATTTTTCATATATTTTAGTTCTAATTCATATATACTGAATGTTGCCGTATCATCTAGATAAGTCTTTAAATGTGGTGATCGTCACTGTTCATCAACAGTGCAGAGCACTCTCCCAGACTCATTTCCCCGTAGATCTACAGGGAATCTACAAGGAACGTCCGTTTTCCAATCCCTTCTTTCACACGCCGTCCACGTACCTAGTGTTCTGGAAACACTCACTGACCACAGTGGCTAACCTACATCAACCTTATCTCTTCCAATGGTTCCACGCATTCCTACGCACCGGGTAGAACAAAACATCGCGTGCCTGCGCCCTCCACCGCTGGCGCGGTGTGTGCCGCCGCCTCTCCCTCGCATGCGCCTTCCGGGCGGCACACCGCCGAGGGCCTGGCCCCGGCTTTGGTAGGCACCGCCGGCCCACCGCGTCGACAGCCCCGGCTCGGCCGCACCCAGCACCAGTAACCCCGCGAGCAGCCCCGGCGACGCGGTCGAGGCAGCCCCGTTTGCATCCTTCTCAGTCCTCAGCCACCGACACTTGCTCCCCTCTCCTGTCTCTTTGACCTATGTGCTGCTCGGGAGTTGGTGCTGTCGGCTAGCCGTCGTCTCTTCGTCACCATCGGCGGTGGTGCGGCGGCTCAGGTCCATGGCCGGACCAGCACCCACTAGGTACGCCCATCCTTCCTTCCCTGTGTAAGGATGAAAACGGATCAAATACGAACGGATATCACTGATATTGTATTTGTTTTCATTTTTCGATTCGGATTCGAATACGAATAGTATCAGAAATATCGGATAATATATGATTAGATATCGACATCATAAATATACCGATTTTAGTATTCGGATACGGATACGGCATCGGATGTTAATCTTCGGACTCGGATACGGACAGATCTAAACTCCTCTAAACGAATTCGGTCGGACCAACGGTCGAATAAATATTCGTACCGTTTTCATCCCTACCTGTGTGATGTGCCAAACTGAGGCACAAAGCCTAGCTTATGTATTTGGATCTGATCTAATTACATCCTATTATGCGTACTAATTTTGGTTTCCTTCAAAAAGAATTCAATAATAGCTCCTTACACAATCGAGCCTTAAATGTGCTCTTACGACCCATGCCTTTGTTACCATTACAGTTCCTTAGATTTCATATGAGATATTGTGTTACTGAACCTTCCAAATGAATTGCTTTGAAATTTCAGGAATTAATTGAACTATACTTGGTGTTGTGGTGTCTTACATGCACCCCCAACTATTGAATATTGATTGTTTGGTTCGACGAAAACTCATCTGCTGAACAAAGTAGTGGGTTTACTGAAGAAGCAGTTGATGAAAGACCTCAATTTGAGGTACGTACGACATTACCAGCTAGCTATGAGCAGTTACATTCTTTGGGCTGGTATTGAACATTTACAATATCTGGATTGAGACGGCTCCAACATATTTTCATTTCCCAACAAGTCAAACAATACATTGCTTCACACACTATATTTAATATCATAGGCATTGCTAATTTTGCCATTTCTGAAAATGGAAACAACAGTTGCCGTCTTCACATTGGTACTGAACATTTACAGTATCCAGATTGACACAGTTCCAGTAGTTTTTTGTTTCTAAACACACGCTATATTCAATATTATAGGCATTGAAATTTTTCCATTTCTGATAACGGAAAGATATCATTATCTTTGTGTTAATGCAGATAGGTTCATGATTTCCTTCAGAAAGGGATGACCACAAAGAGCAATTTTAGGCTTTTGCATTTTTAGGTACACACAAACGCAAGGCTCATTTTTCAGCTCATGTGTATTTTACATTTAGACATGCTTTATGTCAGAGCTCCAATTCCCATGTACCTTCAACAAAGCATAACCCTTCCAAATATTGTCTTGCAGCAATGGTTATACACAATTTAGGCTATACTTCATTCTACAGACTTCTTTCTATAAATCTGATGCTACCAGTTGTCCACAGACCCTTATAAAGTATGACTCTGTCGATGGGATATCCTATAAGGTACCCATTGGCCGACCTACCTAAGCTTTGCGCCTCAATCACTCGGCCCACGAAAGGAGGCAAGCACGCAAAACCGGATTCTACTCGGATACGACGGCAAGACCAAAGCGTAGCTTAGGACTCTAAGTTTGTAACCGAGTAGGATTAGAACAGCCCTCGGGCAGTCCCTGGACTATAAAGGGCTGGTGAGGGTATCACCCAAAAATCATCTAAACATACTACGTAACACCCGATACGTAGAGCGACACACAACACCTTGTATTACGAGATCAGAGCAATGGTTATTACTCGACGGTGTCGAGGGCCCGAACCAGTATAAAACCGTGTGTTCCTACGTGTCCAACCACCAAGATTTCACTATTCGCCGAGGCATGAACAACTGCCTCGGGTAATCCCGTGGTAGGCTATCAGTGGTAAAACATCGACAGCTGGCGCGTCAGGTAGGGGCTTTCGGCGAATTATTTTCTCGAAAGCTTGGTAGATCACGACCTCAAAGAAGATGAAAGCGACAAAATCAACGTTTTTCTTCGGATCATGGATCTGCGAGATCGGTGATGATGGAAAGCTTCGAAGCCGACTCCGAGAATAAGAAGGTGTCAACAAAGAGACTGAACAGGATTTTCAAGAACTGAACCAAAAGACCAAAAAACTCACAATTTCAAAACCAACCAAGAGAACAGAAGAAGATGGATACGAAACCGAGTCGGAGAAGGAAATGCCACCACATACCGACTCCAAATCAAACTCGGAAAGACTAAGCCCAACCCGAGCCAAAGTATGCAACCGAACCTCAATCGGAAAAAAAGAAAGAACTCGGAAACAGTCAAGTACTCGGGTCCATACGTACTACACAACTCCGCATCTACACACGGAAGATTTCTTCAGAAGATGATGACAAGGAGCGTAACTCTAAAAGGCGCTCAAGAAGGGATGATAATGTCAACAACTCCAAAGGGATGTGTCGTACATTGGCCAAACCACTCTCCAAAAATGCAAACCCAAGATGAAGAACTAATGTTCCAAGTAGGAAACGAACTCGGAATTTGTCAAGGACTATCATGCAAGCCAAGAAAGAAAAATCAGCGAGCAAAAAGAACTCGGAGAGCACACACTATATACATAGCGGAGCTAGAACCCTACTTAGAACCGCCACAAATACCCGACTTGAAATCATCAGATGAATCAGAAGGATATATCTCGGACGATGAAGAAGGCGACGACAATGAAACCAATGACCACAAAGCTGCAAGGCTAAAGATGAACAAGGCCAGGGCAGGAAGAAGAAATCGGGCCGTTCAGAGAAAGCAAATCTGGAACATATACAAAGCAGAATTGACAGAATATAACAGGAAGAAGGCGGAAAGAGAATCAATGAAAAATACAAAGAGGGAAAGAATCGAAGAACTGACAAAAGAGCTAAATATCCTCACTAAAGAAGAAAGAATCACAGATGAGCAGAATAAAGAAGACGGAGACCCCAATAAACAACTTGACGGTGATATACCCCAAGAACAACAAGGAGAGCAACAAGGCGAACAACCCCTCAAGAAGTCAATATTCCACAGATTGGGAAAAACAGAGGTACCCCAACCATCGAAAAGGCATGAACGACATCTCGGATTAGTAAAGCAAAACGGCCCAGACTGGGGCCAGCGCTACCTGGAAGACTACGGAGAATCCGAATACATAGGAGACAGGGATTATTACAGAAGATGGTCACCAGACTTCAACAGAGTGGAACAATACGACAGATTCTCATGTTTTGCAGGAAGACTGCAAACGTTGAAATTACCGCACAAATTCAAACCAGCAAATGACTCCAAGTATAATGGCAAAGTGGAACCTAGACAGTGGATAAGAGTCTATTTCCAATTCATTGAACTCTCGGGAGGAGACAACGACATTAAAGCTCTATACTTTTCAATGGCACTTGAAGCCATGCCTCTACAATGGTTTGACATGATGAAGCCACGATCAATCAAATATTGGGAGAACTTGCAAGAAGCTTTCTGCAACAACTTTGTAGGAATAATAACACATCCCATGACGACGGCAGAATTGAAAAACAAAAAACAGAGAAAAGGAGAGACCTTAAGGGAATATTATCGAAGGTTCGGAGAACTCAGAGCTCAAATACATGACATCACCGACAGAGAAGTAATAGAGACATTCGCTGATGGAATTCTAGCAAATTGGCAATTCAAGGATTACTTCAATGAAAATCCAAAATCCAATGAAGATTTCAAGAATGTTGTCGAGAAAATGATATCGTCAGAAGAAAGAACTCGGCACAGATTCACCCGGGACTATCACGAAAATAGAAGGCTAGATTTTAGACCACAAGACAAAAGACCAAGACAAGACAACATGGTGGCAGCAACAGATAACAAAAGAAGATACAACGACAATAACAAAGGAGGGTACAACAACAATTATAACAGCAACAGCCGGGACGCAAACCGGAATAACAGATACTCAAACAACAACTATCAGGGAAACAACTATGTAAGAAAGCCAGCAGAAAGAATAGAAAACCTACCTGGCCATATACATCCTTATGCAGGACACAAGCTAGTCGAATGCGACATATTTCAACGAAGATTCACAAAGAAGGAAGAAGTACAAACAAACAATTCGGAACAAAGAACAGATGAACCTGGAAAAGATACAAAGAAGGCAGAAGAAAGTTATCAAGAACCCCAACGACAAATAGCCGTAATCTTTTCTGGAGTACCATACACAAGAAGTAAAAGACAAGAAAAGCTAGCCCACAGAACTATCATGGCAGCCGAACCAGCTACTCCAAGATATTTAGATTGGTCAAAATACACAATTCAGTTCACAAGAGAAGACCAATGGACAAGCGCAGCAAATGCTGGTTACTATCCCTTGGTTATGGGACCAACAATAGCAGGGGTGGCAGTATCCAAAGTACTCATCGATGGAGGAGCAGGACTAAACATAATCTTCGCAGACACCCTAAGGAAGATGAATTTAGACTATGAAGGCATGATCACACCAACAAGTATTCCCTTCTATGGGATAGTACCCGAAAAAGCTTCAATACCATTGGGACAGATAACCTTACCAGTCACTTTTGGAACACCTGACAAATATCGAACAGAGTTCATTAAATTCGAAGCAGCCGACTTCGAATCATGCTGCCATGCAATTCTCGGAAGACCAGCACTCACAAGATATATGGAAGTACCCCACTACCCGTACCTATTGCTCAAAATGCCGACAACAAAAGGAGTTCTATCACTAAAGGGAGATCTAAGGAAGGCTTATGACTGTGATGTGCAAGCCATACAAATATCAAAAAAGCTACAAGACTACAAAGAAAAGGAAGACATTGCGAAGAAAGTCGAGGAAATGAATCCGGATGAAATCCAAATGCCAACAAAGAGGCCAAGCAACTTTACACCTCCAAAAGAAACGGCCATAAAGACAATTGATTTATTAACCGGAGATGCGAAAAAGACGGCAATAATCAGCGCAAATCTAGACCCCAAATAGGAACTCGCGCTCACCAACTTTCTAAGGGACAACAAAGACATATTTACATCGAAGCCTGCAGACATGCCAGGAGTCCCAAAGGAGTTGGCTGAGCACAAAATTGACACAAACAAAGGATCAAGACCAGTAAAACAGAAGCTGCGCAGATTCACTCCAGACAGAAAAGCAGTAATCAAAAATGAAATAACAAAGCTATTGGCAGCGGGATTCATTAAAGAAATAATCAACCCGGATTGGTTAACTAACTCGGTCTGAGTGGAGAAAAAGAACTCAAAAGAATGACGTATGTGTGTTGACTACACAGACCTCAACAAACGCTGCTCAAAAGACCAATATGGACCACCAAGGATTGACCAAGTCATAGATTCAACAGCTGGATCGTCATTACTATCTTTCCTAGACTGTTACTCAGGATACCATCAAATATCACTAAGAGAAGAGGATCAAAGCAAAACATCTTTTATAACACCCTTTGGAGCATATTGTTACAAGTCAATGTCGTTTGGACTAAAGAACGCAGGAGCAATGTATCAAAGAGCAATACAAACCTACCTTGGAGATCAAATCGGAAGAAATGCCGAAGCCTACATTGATGACGTAGTAATTAAAACAAAGGAACCCGAATCACTATTGGAAGACCTAGAAGAAACTTTCAAAATCTAAAAGCATGGAAGTGGAAACTCAACCCTATAAAATGCGTTTTTGACGTACCATCCGGACAACTACTTGGTTTTTTAGTCAGCAATAGAGGGATCGAAGCAAGCACAAAACAAATCAAAGCAATTATGGATATGAAGCCACCAAAAAAGATCAAGGACATACAAAAACTGACAGGATGTATGACAGCTCTTAACAGATTCATCTCAAAACTGGGAGAAAAAGGACTACCCTTTTTCAAACTCCTGAAAAAGAAAGAAAATTTTGAATGGACAGAGGAGGCCAATCAAGCTTTCATCAAGTGAAAAGAATATTTATCTTCATCTCCAGTAATGACCCCACCAAGAAACAAGGAAAACATGATGCTATATATCACCACAACAAAGAATGTGGTAAGTACAGCAGTCATAGTGGAAAGAGAAGAATCCGGGCATATCTACAAAGTACAAAGACCAGTATACTACATCAGCGAAGTACTTACGGAATCAAAAGTCAGATACCCACACATACAGAAACTACTCTACGCAGTACTAATATCATCAAGAAAGTTGAGGCATTATTTCCATGAGCACAAAGTAACAGTTGTGACCAACTTTCCGTTACAAGACATACTCAGAAATAAGGATGCCACAGGTCGAATATCAAAATGGGCAGTGGAACTCGGAGCCCTTAACCTGGACTTCAAACCAAGAACAACAATCAAGTCACAGATACTATCCGACTTCATCGCAGAATGGACAGAAATCACACAAAAAGAACCCGAACCAATACGAGACCATTGGAAAATGTACTTTGATGGTTCTCTAAAGCTTGGAGGGGCAGGAGCAGGCGTGCTACTAATCTCTCCAGAAGGAAGACAGTTAAGTACGTATTACAAATATTATGGCAAGCAACGAAGAATGAAGCAAAATACGAAGCACTCATACATGGATTAAAAGTAGCAACTACTCTGGGAATAAAAAGAGTACTCGCCTACGGAGATTCAGTAGTAGTAATCAACCAAGTAAACAAAGAATGGGATTGTACAAAGAACAACATGGACGCATACTGTGTAGAAATAAGAAAGCTCGAGAAGAACTTTGAAGGATTAGAAATCCATCATGTTTTAAGAGACTCAAATGTGGCAGCAGATATCCTATCAAAATTGGGATCAGATAGAGCAAAAGTACCACCTGGAATATTTGTAGAAAAACTCATAAAACCATCCATCAACAAACAAAAGGAAGATTCAATGGATATAGACAAGACAGAAGAACCCGACCCTTCAAGGCAAGTCTTCAACATAGAAGGTGATTAGAGACAAGTATACATCGATTATAAAAGCGAAAGCAAACTACCCGGAGATAGAGCAGAAGCAACAAGAGTTATAAGAAAAAGCAAAGCTGACGTACTCATAAAGGACAAATTATACAAGAGGGCAGTATCCTCGGGAGTACTACTCAAATGCGTATCAACACAAGAAGGAAAGGAAATATTAGAAGAAATCCACTCGGGATGCTGTGGAAATCATGTGGCATCTAGAACACTAATCGGGAAAACATTCAGAAGCGGATTTTACTGGCCAACAACACTCAGAGATGCAGAACAATTAGTCAAAACACGCAAAAGTTGTCAGATGTTTGCAAGACAGTCATATGTCCCAGCACATAATCTAATCTGTATACCACCAGCCTGGTCTTTCTCATGCTGGGGACTAGATTAAGTCGGACCTCTCAAAAAGGCAAAAGGAGGATTTAAATATATATTTGTGGCAGTGGATAAGTTCACCAAATAGATCGAATACAAACCTTTAGTCAAATATAGCGTAGAAAAGGCAACAAAATTCATACAAGACATCATGTATAGGTTTGGGATGCCAAACAGAATAATCACAGACTTAGGCTCTCCATTTACAGCTAAAGAATTCTAATATTGGACAAAGAATTGCGGAATAGAGATAGACTATGCATTAGTGGCTCACCTCTAAGCAAATGGACAAGTAGAAAGAGCCAATGGGCTATTATTACAAGGCCTAAAACCAAGACTATACGAAGACCTAAAAGACTATGGAGGAAAATTGATAGAAGAATTACCAAAGGTAGTATGGGGCTTAAGAACCCAAATCAGCAGAGCAACAGGATACTCACCATTCTTCCTGGTGTACGGATCAAAAGTCGTATTACTTATTGGCTTAATATGGCAATCACCAAGAATAGAACAACACGACGAGGGAGAAGCCAAAGAAACAAGGCGGCTAGAGATTGACACAACTGAGGAGATAAGAGACAACTTCGTAATACAAAATGCAAGATACCTACAAGGCCTACGAAGACATTACGACAGGAATATACATCCAAGAACACTAAAACCAGGAGACCTAGTACTATGACTAATTCAAAAGAAAGAAGGAAGACACAAACTACTTAGCCCATGGGAGGACCCCTTTATCATCAAGACATCAACACAACCCGAAACATACGAGCTAATGACAGAAGACAAAATACAATTAAGCAACACTTGGCATATCAGCCAACTCAAGAAATTCTACAACTGAAGACACAAAGAAGACACAAGACTTTCAAGAACAAACGATCTACAAGTCAATTGCTTCATGAAGCAACATGACGAACTAACCGACTGTTTTGCACCATGAGCGGCACTATCTGGTTCATATCTACAAGTCAACCGTTTCGTGAGACGGCATGACAAGCCGACAGCTTTGCACCATGAGCGGCACTGTCTGGCATTTCAAATCAATTGCTTTGTGAAGCAACATGACGAACTAATCGACTGCTTTGCACCATGAGCGGCACAGTCTGGTTCATATATCTACAAGTCAACCGTTTCGTGAGACGGCATGACAAGTCAACCGTTTCGTGAGACGGCATGACAAGCCGACAGCTTTGCACCATGAGCGGCACTATCTGACACTACAAGTCAATTGCTTCGTGAAGCAACATGACGAACTAACCGACTGTTTTACACCATAAGCGTCATAGTCTGGTTCATATCTTTAAGACAACCATTTCGTGAGACAGCATGATAAGCAGCAAACTACTCGGCACAACGAGAAACTCAATCTACTTTGACGACATCAAAGTCAGCCACTATACAAAGTGGCATGACATATATAGTTGACTGCTGGAAGAGCAGCGCAAAGCCGAATACTCCTACATCATAAAGTAATCACTCGACAAATAGTAAGTCAACAATGCTACCCCGAAACAACTCGGAGGTTACTATACAGAAGACAAGCAAAGCGCAGAGATGAAGAACTACAAAACCTAATCTAGAGGCATAAAGCTACAAATAAGCCAAAAGATCTACTTCAGCATAGCCATCACGACTCGAAGGTCGACAATATCATTCAGAAAGAACTTGGAAATTATCCTACAAAAGCTAGACGAAGCAAAATAACTACAAAGCCTAATATAGAGGCACAAGACTATGGATATCATATAAAGTCAGAAGAACTCGACATCGGCTTACAAGAAAACAGAGTCTTCACTAGAATTGACCAACCAGCCGACCAGAAAATCAACCACACGGCTGCTATAAAGACAGATATGCAGATCTCAGAGTCAAAAAAGTACAATCAGAATGAAGGTTGATGATATATTAATAAAGGATCATCCAGAGTATATTACAAGACCATCATTCAAAAACAAATATTCTTCCTCAAGGAGAAGGGGGCAACACCTTCATCTGACCAAAAATCTCATGACAAAGTCCCTCAACTTCGAGATTCGATTGCTCCCATTTAGTCAAAAGCTCGGCATCCATTGGATCTTCAAGAATTCGGTCCAGAGAGACCTTAGGAGCAATGGCACGGGCAAAGGAAACAACGTTGTTAATACAATGTTTAAACCCACTCTACAAATTCACGAAATTGAAGAGGCAATACAGAAATTAAGCCAGACAGGCCACCACTATCATCCCCCTCATGACAGACAGCAGCGATAATCGGCTTCACAGCAGCGAACAGAGATTTGAATTTACTATGAACTTCCAAAAGCTGAGCCTGTAAAGCCTGCTCTGACTTCAAAGACTGAAAAAGACAAAAAAACTTTAGACGGTTAAGAATCAAAACAACAAGAAAGCCAAAGGACGACAACTGTCACTAAACTTATAGTTTTAGCTTTCTTCTCTGAAGATTCAAGACGAAGAGACAAATCTTTCTTCTCTTCACCCCAAGATATCGAAGCACGATCAGCATCTGGATAAAAAATCAAACAGGAATAGCAGAAGGAGTATTATAGAAACAAGGGAAAGTACAAGAAGAGCTACCAGCCAGTTTTGCCTTTAAATCTGCAAGGGCAGCATACGAGGAGGCCTCAACAGCCTCCTGAAGACCCTTTTCTTGCTCCAAGGTGGCGTGAGCTTGAGATAACTCGAACTTAACCTTATCAAGATCAGCTTGAAGAAAGGCAGTAGACTGAGCCTCTAAAGAAGATGAGGTAACCAAGCTCTGGCAAAACTCCTACAAAAAATCAAGATTAAAAATAGAGCGCAGACAACAAAAAGAAGAGAAGAAGAAAAGAAGTCTACCTTTAGTTCACCTCCAAAAGACGCGGACAATTTCTCTCAAGAAGAAACAAGATTTTGAGTCCGCTCAATTCAGCTGAGTTGAGCTTCATCACCTGGTCCTTGAAGTAGTAGAGGTTCAACCGGGGAAGAAATCAAAGCTTTACCCGAGACATTCAACTCAGGAATCTCGAGAAGACGTGCGCCAGTAGGAGGAGAGGCACCAACCAACTCAGAGGTACCAGCAAAATTTCAAATTTCAGGATGACAGAGTCCTACAAGAGACAAAACAGGAAAAAATTAGAAGAAAATAAAAAGGACAAGAGATCACCATCAGCAAGATGAAAGAACCCTACCTCCATGGGATGAAGCAGGAGCATCAGAAGAAGGCCTACGAAAAAACGAGAACAAGGATATTAGACAAGTACAACTAGGACCAAAACATTACACAAAAATCTGACTCACTTGACCGACTTGCTATAAGAAGCAGCAACTTGAGCAAAAGAAAGCTTGGGGATATCAAACGAAAAATCATCATCAAGCAAAGAAGGAATCGGAGTAGCCGAAGGAATAGGGGCAACATCACCAGAGGACTGACCAACAGATGATCTGCGACTGAAACAACTCTACAAGAGGAGGATCATCGTCAGAATACTCATCAAGAGGGATGGACTGCCACCTGATAAAAACAAATACAAGAGTAACGAAGAGCAGCAAACAAAACAACTCAGCTGAAAACAAAAATGCTCACCTACAATAATGTTACGTGTGGGAGTGCACGACCGAGAAGTACGGCGACGAGTAACAGGAGCAAGCGGAGGAGGTTGACCAGAAGACTCAAGCTTTCTCTTCCTAGAAAATAATATAAGTTGAGCAATCTGAGGATCAGGAGTATACGGTTCATACCCATCAGTATTACAAAATCCAGGCATCAACCTGGAAGAAGAACTCGAAGCCATGGTAACTTCAGCAGCAGCCTCAGCAGGAGCAAAGGCAATAGGCCCAAAATGCAAGTCAAGCCTAAAAGAGTGCCTATAATCCTAACAAAAAATGCAAAGCAAGTTAGCAGTAAAGAAAACCCCAGTAAAAAGAAATCGGAACGAACTAAAGATCACTAACCTGAGGAGGAGGATAATCAGCGTCATATTCTGGAATCTGGGGAGGAATGGCAGATACACTACTCAAAACCCTCCCCAAACGATCAAATATATCATCATCAGACAACTCAGCATCAGGGATAATCCGAGAAGGGTCAGAAGAATCAGTGTATTCAAAGCCAAGATGATCCCTCTACATGAGAGGTTGAACCCGGCGACGATAGAAAATGACAACCAATCCATTGCCGGTCAACCCGGATTGTTTCAGAAAACTTATCCGAGTCAGCAAAGGCCTGATAGCCAAAGATTCAGAAAAGGATAGAGCATCGTTCCAGCAAGGAAGAAGGGTTGGTTTGGCAGCAAGATCAGAAGTAAAATAAGTATTAGGCTTCGAGATATAGAACCACTTATCCGCCCAACCCTTAACAGAATCATAGAGAGTGAACGAAAAATAGTTGTTCTTCAGCCCCTGACAAAATTGAAGAGCACAACAGCCAAAAGAATGGCTAAGAGTTTTTTCATGGAACCGAAGGCGAAAGAAATGATGGAGAAGGAGAAGGCAAGGCGGGATGCCAATAAATGCCTCGCACAAATGAGCAAACGAAGCCAGGAAAAGAACCCCGTTAGGGGATAGATGATGAAGCTGGATACCATAGAAACAAAGAAATTCCATCAAGAAATCAGAAGGAGGGAAGCAAAGTCCAACGCGGACGAAAGAAACAAAGAACACAGTCTGATCAGGGGAGGGACTCGGGATTACATGCTCACCAAGAAGCGAGTATTCAGAAAAAATCTGTGTCCGAAGCAGACCATGGGCAACTAGCAGATCTAAGTCCGCCTCCTGAGTCGTAGGCTTGGGAGACTGCTTCATCTGGCGAGATATCTCAACGTATTCAGGATTGTCAATTGAATCCAAAACAGTGTCTTTGTCAACGAATTCAACCTTGTTCTTGTTCTTCTTCACCATCCGAGGCGGATCGAAGACAAGCAAAGCAGCGGCGGCGGCTAGGGTTTGCAAACAAAGGAAAGAGTTTTTACCGCAAGATAAAAAAAGGAAGGAAAAGAGAAAGACAGGTTTATAAAGGGGTAAAAACCGTAAGTTTTTTGACTACAATGAAAAGAAAATACAACGGTTACAAAAGGCCACCAGGAATTACGGAATGGACGCCAAAGTAAAGCAATTAGTCAGAGTACATCTCTCACAAAGTACACAGACAGCTCGTGGAATAAAGAACTCGTACATCACAATCAAGAAAAACAAAAGCACAAAGAACTCGGGAGAATGAGACAACAGTTGATTGATCACCCATTTTTTGATACGAAGTGTGATTACAACAAAGATACGAAGTTACAGTCAGCCAATACATGAAAGCAACTAGCACTAGTCAGTAGCAAGGAACCCAATCGAATTTGAGGTTAAAACCACGAGAACCAAGATCCAATATGGGCAAAAGAGCCAAATAACTCAGATGTGCTTAACGCCCAACGGAGCAATACACACCCTGCTTACCAAAGGTAGTAGAAGGAGAATCCGGAAGCCATTTAAGATTGACAGTTCCGTCAGGTCCTCGAGAAAAGAAGGCGGATCAGCATCAGCATGTATCAAAATGACACAGCACAGGACTAACCAAGGAACGCTTCTTCAACCAAGACCGCGAGATCAGCCAGAAGCATGGAAGTAGGATGCTGGAAGATGAGGCAGCACTACACGTGATAGCCTCATCACAAGACCTACACCATTTACCTCAAAGCCGCCCACAGCTCGATACTACCTTAAAACTAGTCTACTACTAGTTTCTATCACAAGACCTACACCATTCACCAGATTACAACCCAAGAAAAGCAGGAAGAAGCCCGGGGGCTCGTCAAGCTCGCCAACTACAATATCCATGATACAACAGATAAAAAAACAAGGATTCTACAAAAAGGAGGCAGGAAGATGTGCGACGAGGCAACAAAACTATAGCTATTTATAGAGAAACAATGGGCGCACATCAGGTCTAGGAAGAAAAGGAGGACATCAGCAATAGCACATAAAGAAGGCAGTAAAGGCAAGAGATTCTACAAGGACTATTGATGAGATACAAACGGCTACAGTAACGACAGTACATTGGTGTACCACACAGAATATTCAAAAGAATATTCCAAGAACAATCATATAGCTAGTAACACTCAACAAACAACCCTACAGCAGAGAGAGTATGCCGAAAAACAACTCGGCCAAGGATCTTACAAAGATGTAATAACCCAGGAGCTACAAATGCAAGGCCAATATAAATCTTATCTACAACAAAAGACCACAAGTGACAAAATATAAAGGCTGGAGTCAAGATTACATCAGGTCTACCACCAAAGAAGACCCAGCTCTTGGTCAAGACCTCACAGAATGAAACAACCCAGAACTTCCTCAAATCCTGAAGAAAGTCTGGGCTCACAAGCAGAAAGCCACTCCCAACAAATGAGATCGGACAGCTCCAACTCTAGCCTTTCCAGCAGGAGTTCGGTTCAAGCATGCACGGCCAGGAAAATAGAGTACACCACATCAATCAATTCAGGAGCGGCAACAATTACAGCCTGGAGCTTAGTAAACAGATAAAGAAGGCATGGAAGCCACATCACAAGACTTCTTCTACCTGCTGCACCAAACTTCCCAGGAAAATCTAACCGAGGAGTTAGTCTACCTCTAACTCCTTTCACAAGAATTCTTCTACCTACTCAACTATCAGAAGTCGGACATAAAAGCCCGGGGGCTGCTCAGTTTCACTAAGCAGCATGACCATCGAAAAGGAAGAATAAAACTCCCAAGCTCAAGTACCAGTGCACTACATGGTCAAGCACCACAGAATATATAGCAAGGAAGGACCACCAAAAGACAAAAGTCACGAGAAAGAGAACCAAGAAAACGACAAAAGTTCAAAAGCTGACTAAAGCAAACAGTGAAAGCAAGATTCTGCACACCCGTGAAAACACAGTACCCACCCGTGAACTGAGGCAAATAAAAGCAAAGTATTTCAGACCCTTCTGTCGAGCTCTTTTTTATATCAAAAAAGAACTCGGAGAAGGCTCGGGGGCTGGAAATACATACCCGATAAAACTTCTTTCTCACTTCTCGTCCAAGTGCAGAAAGATAGCAAGACAAAGACACAGAGGATTATTCCACGATTTTACTTCAAAAAGAACTCGGCTTACTTCCAAAACAACCTGACACTTTGAAGAAAAATCACGAGATGCTCGGGGGCTTGTCGATGGGATATCCTATAGGGTACCCATTGGCCGGCCTACCTAAGCTTTGGACCTCGATCACTCGGTCCACGAAGGGAGGCAAGCACGCAAAACCGGATTCTACTCGGATACGACGGCAAGACCAAAGCGTAGCTTAGGACTCTAAGTTTGTAACCGAGTAAGATTAGAACAGCCCTTGGTCAGTCCCTGGACTATAAAGGGCTGGTGAGGGTATCACCCAAAAATCATCTGAACATTCTAAGTAACACCCGATACGTAGAGCGACACATAACACCTTGTATTGCGAGATCAGAGCAATAAGAAGCGACCCAACTGAACGTAGGGTTATTACTCGACGGTGTCGAGGGCCCGAACCAGTATAAAACCGTGTGTTCCTACATGTCCAACCACCAAGATTTCACTATTCGTCGAGGCACGAACAACTGCCTCGGGTAACCCCGTGGTAGGCTATCAATGGTAAAACATCGACAGACTCCTAATACCTGCTCCAACAGTGATGCTATTGTGCTTAAATTATCTACCTATATACAACCTGATATATTTTTTTGTTCTTTTTTCTTTTCTTTCCTACTATATTGTAGCCACGATTTTCTCCTCTCTTAATCTACAAGGCTCCATTCATATGTACCCATATTGTGATGCTAGTTCTGGGATCAGCTAATTTTTTTTCCCAAAAATATCTAGCTATAATTACTTATCCCCTGACACAACTCTTGCTATTCCAGATTTGATCTAATGGCTGCATAGACAATATGGTCTTTCCAAATAATAGTTTCTATTGCTTACGACGCCTACAGCAGGACTCCTTTCATACAAGGTAATTGTTTCTCCATCCATGAATGCTTGGCATCTTTGTTAATTCATATAACTTTTTGAAGGACTGAGAATTGATTCCCAAACCTTTTTGTTAATTCCTTTAACTTTTCCATTTACCGTGAATTGATTCCAGAACTTTTTTCATAAATACATATGTAAAATTAATATTTCCTTGCCATTGTTTTGCTATCCATAACACTAGTAGTATTATTATTGCTTAATGTGGCTTTGTTAATTTAGGCATGCTCCTTAATAGATGCCATTAAGGGTTACATAGGTTTATTGACCTCTTTACTTTGTTAACAGGTAATAATCCCTCTACTCGTCCACCAAAATAAATTCTCTGTACAATGCTCTCTATGTTAACCTCTTTTACTTTTACTATCAAGTATTAAACCTGCTTTGGATCTGTACATAGGCATCGATTGCTTCATGCGGAAAGAAAGTAGATTTCTGCACTTCCTATTTACCACATATGCAAGTTCAGGCTTTTCCCACCATCCCAAGATTTGCAACATCAGGCGCTTCTAGACCAAAGACCATTAGCCAACCCTTTAGTCCTTTTCTCCCTGTACAAAATATACTATTATCTGAAATATGTACATAGTACAAAACTTGGTATTATGTCTGATTCACATTTAGCTGATATATGTTGCCTTTTCCACTACACCTAAATCTGTTGGAAATGGGCACTATTAGCTTGGTGCCGGTGCCCATGCGAAGCACCGGGTTCCTGGCTAGTTAGCATGACGATTATATTAGTAAGGTCTTGAAATCATATTTGTTGGAGTATATTTAAACTAATATACATTTCAATCCACTTTAATCTATATAATTTGAGATATATCTATTCTATACCTAATAATAAAGAGGTAAAATTTCAGCCTTTTTTTTCATCCATCCATTTGTTCTTTTATCCGTCTCCTTCTAACTACCACGCAATATATATAGTATATATAGTCCGTGCTTTAAAGAAATCCAATTCCAAAACGTCTTCATCCTAGCATAATACGGACCCAATTCCAAAACATCTCGGTCTCCGCCCATCGTCAAATGTACAACCGATTAAAAAAGTTATGGAAATATATTTTTTTAAAGAAGTCCAATTCCAAAACATCTTCATCCTAGCATAATACGGACCCAATTCCAAAACATCTCGGTCTCCGGCTACAACCGATTAAAAAAGTTATGGAAATATTTTTTTATCGCGAATCCGTATCAAAGAAAACACATATTCTACCTTTTTCTGACTGATTCCTTTCCAAAGTAATTCCAATACGAATTATTATAACCTGTCGCCTAAAGGCACATATAAATCAAACCGGAAGAGGCTCCCAACGAGACCCAAACCAGAATCAGAAAACTTATTCGTCAGTTCATCGTTAACCTGTACAGCAAAAAAAAACTAGATAGAATCTTCAAATTAAAATCTTCAAGCAAGGATCAACTGAAACAATGGCAAAAACAACAAGACCGTGATACTCAACGGTACATGGGCAGAGCTACCGGACAAGATCAGTTCTTAGTGCCGTTGCTGATCAAGTCCACCTAAAAATGGCAACGGGTAAAATCCGTGCGGATACAAGTCGCACAAACCCGCACCCGCTATCCGCGGGCAAAACTTGCCCGCGGGCATGCCCGCATACCCGCGAGTGGAGGAACCGCAAGGCAACACCGCGAATGGAGGAGCGAGCGGGGACGTCGCTGGGGTCGTCGGGGTCGCGGTCTTGCTCCTCGCCGGGGGTTGGGGCCTCGCTCCTCGCGCGGTGTCACGGGGTGCTGGGGTTGGGGAGGCGCCGACCGGTTATGGGGAGCCACGCGATGCGAGGCCGTGAGTGGAGGAGCCGCGCTGCGCTCGCCGCGAATGGAGCCTGGAGGAGTGGCGAGTCGCGGCAACGGTGGGGAGGCCGGAGGCGGGGTCGCGCTCGTTGGGTGAGGGTGAAAGGCGGCGGCTTGAGACTGGATGAGGAGGTGTCGGGGACTGGGAGTTGGACCGGAGGCGTCGAGGTCGGGGAGGGGTTGGGCGACGGGCCAACGGCGGCTTCTGGTGGGGATCGAATGGATTGATAGAAACCCTAGAAACTAAAGAATATATACCTCTTCTCAAGTGGTCCCACTTGTCAGTGTGGGTTTCGCGGGTTGCGGGTGCGGGCATGGTATTTTTTTGTCCATATGCCCGTGCCCGTGGGCACAGAGTCGTGCCTGTATCCGTGCCCGTCGGGTAGGATGCCCGCGGGCACGCAGATATTTCGTGCCCGTTGCCATCTTTAAGTCCACCCATGGCTTTCACGGTTGGGCCAGGACTCCTTTCCTTTAGTGAATTTTCGTGCCTTCCACGTGGCGAGGGCAGAGGCAGGCGCTGCTTAATTCAACTTCTGTACTACTGCTCATCGCGAACACTTCCATGGTGCCGGTGTACTCCTGCTCGTTGCCGGAGCCTGACGTGAGCCTTCTTCTCACACTCGACAACGACATGAGGGGTGACTTCGCGGACAACATGCATAGTCGTACGGTCGGCCTATATATCATCCTTGGTGGCGCCGGCGGCCTACTACGTCGCCAACACGAACAGTCATGCGGTTGCCCCCTCAGGACGCGCTCTCAACTCCAGCGCTGGCCTTAGCTGCGTATATGTAATATTAAGCCATCCAGAAGGTCCATGCAGTCTGAGGCATACTAGATGAAACTTAACACAAAAGCCATCGGTCAGATTGATGAGACTTGGGGCGAGCTGGCAAGGCACAAAGCACACCACCATGACCCACGCCACGCACTGGCACGCCGGCTATAAGCAGCACGCCAGACATCAGCATGCCGTTTGTTCCTGAGGAAGTCGTCGCCGTACTGTTGTTGGTACTACCTTTGTTGTATATCGTATACCCCATCACGGTACATGTCCGGTGAGCCTAGGAAGTTGGTGTTGTACGCAAGTAGCATCCTATGCATATAAAATTTTGTTTTCTCCGTTGGAACATGGACAATTTCACTACTCATTAGAGAATAAAGAAGATATTCATCATGTTATCTTATATTCTAGAACTACTAAATATCCAAATATTCCACAATTTGCAATAATCTCCAGAGTATTGATAGAAAAGTTTACTCAACTAAGGTGCAGTGGGCATGGCTAAAGCCATGCATAATTATGGACATTGGCTCTCCTCAGAATACCAGGTACTATTACCATCAATATATAGTGACTCTGTTCATCAACACTATTTTTCAACGAACGAACAATGTTTTTCTTTCACAATAAATCAACATAAGCATTCAATATAAGGTAAATTCCATTGAAACGAATAGGACCACATGTTGTAAGAGGTAGACTTTTTCTTTTCACCTGGTACAATGTATATCTACATTTGCTATAATAGTCTATACATAGGGTCCGTTGCGTACGGACACATTTGTTAGTATTAATAAAGAGACAAAATTTCAGCATCTTTTTTGTCTGGAATTTCTTTTGTCAGCTGGGCCTAACCCACCCGTGCTCGGCCCAATGTAATTCGTGGGACATGCAGCCCAATCCATCTAGTCAATTCATTTGGCCTAACCCACACTCGGCTCTATTTACGGGACTTGCAGCTCACCTGGCCCAATCCAACCACCTGGGAAAAAAAACCAAAAAATGCTTTGCCTGCCATGTAGAGGATTCGAACTTGGGTCTGCATCCTCAAAACAAAAAGGGCCTACCACCACACCTCATATGATCAAGTGTCAGGCTGTGAACTTTGTTTTATTTAGAGTTGCTAACAACGTCAAGGTTGACAACACAAATAAATAAGTGTAAATAATTGTACAATATATGTCGAATCGTATATATTAGAATAAATAATGTTTAAATGCTAACACCCTCAAGATTGATAAGACAAATAAATAAATATATGAAAATGTGGGATTACATATGTTAGGACAAACAAATAAAATAAATAAAACTATGAAAATAAAATATTACATATGTTAGGACAAACAGATAAATAAAACTATAAATGATGGTATTGCATATGTTAATATTAAAGACGAGTTTTTAGACTTCCTATAGCCTTCAACTATTATTTATTGGTTTTGGTTTGTGTTTGGGCGCTGGCCCATATGTTAATTCACCCATCAGACCACACGATCACTAATAATTTAGTGGTGAGAACTATTTATTAGAAAATATATTAGAGAATGTTCAATGATTTAAAGAAACATACTACTTTATAGGAAGGGTAAAAAATAAAAAGATATATAACACTCATGTACTCTTTTTCATTAACTAGCAAACGTGCTCGTGCGTTGCAACGAAAGGAAAAAACTACCGAAGAGGGGCGATGGATGTAGATGAACTCTTCTTTTTACTTTTGAGATGCTTTAATTTGTTGGACGGTTGGACGTTGGAAGATATGACACGAAAATAAACTATAGTTTGAAAATAAAGAAACAATATCGACGTATAAAGAAAAATAAAATTGATATGGAAACCACCTTTGGAGTCTTAGTTTCCAAAACAAACACAAAATATTTTTCAAACCAAACATAAGGAAAACATCTTGTATTTGGATTAGGATAAAAAAAATATAAGGAAAACATCTTATATTTGGATTAGGATAAATTCCTAGTTATAATTACGTACGCGCGATAGAACTTTCATACTTATGGTAGTTCGTTTGCATGAAAAAATGAATAATTAGGATTATGATTCTATTCTATTCAGGTTACTTAGAATCTAGAGATCTTGGATTTGGATTATGAGTCCGGTCACACATAATTGGATAGGACTCTTGAGTTCTTAATTTTGGTAAGTTTTGTGCCAACTCTCGTATTGGAGTCGGATTTGGATTATGAGTCCAGTCACACGTAATCGGATAGAACTCTTGGGTTCTTAATTTTGGTAAGTTTCAAGTGCCAACTCGTATTGGAGTAGAACACAATCCATATAAAAATAGACATAGACAAACATTTATAGAGTTAGTTAAGGAAATACGGACCAAAAAAGGGCTAAAATTTTGGCTTTTTATTAATAGGTATAGGTATAAATATAGATATTGATAGCTTTTTTATCTCCAGTTGTAACGCAGGCTATATTTACTAGTTCATCCAAAAAGACCTAGAAATAGCCACGCTACAGGCATGGACAAAAGAGTCAAGAATCCAGCCAACGCACGAGTTGGCTCAGAAAACTAGTACTTCTATATCTATATCTATACCTAATAATAAAGAGCCTAAATTTCAGGTACTTTTTTTCGTCCATCCATTCTTTTTATGTCTATCTCTCTAACTAATGGACATAGATAGTTACTTCCGTCTGAATTTATATATATAACCGGTGATCATATACGAGTTATAATAGTTCTTGTCTAACACGGTATAGAGTTTGATTACAAATAAAGTTCTTAATTTAACCTTAAAAGTTATGAATTTTAATTGTAATCCAAATAGAGCTCTAAATTCTATTTCCTATTAAGAAACATGTGGGACTTTAAAAAACATAAAAAAGAATTCTAATCCAAATAGGAACATGATAACAAGAATTGAAATTTCGTGTCATCAGTACTAAAAGAAAACAAAAGAGTTCTAAATCAAAATCAAAAGGATACCACGTTGACATCCATAACTAAACATATATATAATCAAACAAGTAAAATATTTTTACATGTGAATCTTATTATGACTATGCACGGAGCGACGACATTATCAAAGTTGAGAGAAAAAAATCAATTCCCGTGCATTGGCATATTTGCTGCCTTGCTAAAAGCATACGCGCACAGGGCAGCCGCGGCTCAATGCACCCTTCTCATCAGGCATTAGCCACCGCCCACCCCCTCACAATCCAAATCCGCTGAACACACAAAAACCCTAGACCGCGGCGCCCAGCTCAGCAGTGTCTCTCCCATCTCGTGCTCCCCTTGCCCTCGCATCGCGGGATGGAGCACGACGCGCACGCCGAGGTCCCGCCGCACGCCGTCCCGTCACCGGAGGACGCCGCCGTCGATGATTGGGCTCGCGACGACGCGGAGCCCATGTCCGTCGAATCTGGCGCAACCCCTGCGGAGGTGCCTCCGGAGGTGCCTGCGGAGGATTCCGGCGCTGATGCCCCGCACTCGGTCGCTGTCGCGGCAGAAGGTTCCCTTCTCGGCCCTACCTACCTATCTTTGTCCTTCTGTTATATGGCTTATTTGCTTAGCTTATTTTCTTAGATCTAAGCCTATTAGGCGCCGATCTGTAGTGGCCGCTCGATTACGCGTAGCGTAGGGCTTATAAGGGTCAGGGTCTCGTTTATAGGGGTTGCTGGTTTGCTGCGGCGGGAAACAGATTAGGACGATGGAGATTATGTTGTGGCAGGGATCTCTGCTAGTTCGGTTGGGTGCATAATTTGTTCGGAGCGAAATTTAACTGCTAAGATTTACCTTGTTGAAGTTAGCTATTGTAGCCAGGTGTGAGTCCAGATTCTTGAGTGTCGGTTGTTTTGGCATGATATGCTTGTGGTTCTGTGTCCCCTATATGAGTAAGTTCACGACCATCCATAGGCCTATGGTTTGTACCGTAGCAGTTTGTGCTTCTGTTTCTTTTGTCGGTTTGTAATTGTGATTCCAAGAACTGTCCTTGAAAAGGTTTTCTTTGGCTGATATTTTGTTGCTGCCGTGTGCTTGATCAGACAACCATTAAGCCATGCATTTGCAGTTTCCGAACAAGTGTGCTTGATTAGACAACATTTAAAGGATGCATGTGCAATTTCCAAAAATGTGGTTGATGACGTGTGGTGTTGCTTAGGAAGGTTATATGTAGCTATTAAGCTCAT
>CM039140.1:23421111-23446914 GCA_022036555.1 Microstegium vimineum
GTCCCTGCTTGCGCTTGACAAGCTCTAGCCACCTATGGCGACTGGCCGGCCATAGGTGGTTGTCCTGAAGGTATATATTTATATCTTGTACTCCCTTCTTATAGGAATTAGATGATGTTTTGCATAAGCTTTGGGTCAAATATTAGAAATATAAATCATCAATAATTTTTAAGTTGTTAAGATTTCAAATGTGAAAATATTCTACACCCTATTCTACACCCACAACTCAAACCAACATGCCGAGTCGCCGTGCCCGTTCGGCCACCCTCCCGCCTCCTGAGAGCGTCCGCAATGGTTAGCTATTTGGCTAGCTAGATGTGACATGACAAGTAAAAAGTAAGAGAGAGTAGTCACTAGCTATAAGCAAATAGTCTATCTATTTCATGTAGCCCAAGACTATGTGAGAGAAACATGTGAGTTCAGTGATATAAAATAGTTTTTGTTATTGTCTCTTATCTTCACATCGGCTCACCAAATAGCTAGTACTAGTTATTCCTATTGCGGATGCCCTGAGACGCCACCCTCCCGCTCGGCTTCAGCAAAATAAATGCGTTGCTAGGAATAGAACCTTCCCGCTCGGCTTCAGCAAAATAAATGCGTTGCTAGGAATAGAACCTGGGGACGTCATGCATCAGGATCGAAACCTGCTGCGCTAGCCAACTAAGCCCTTAGTTGCTACTTGAACTTACAACCACAAATATATTTATTACGACGCAGATGGAAACTAACCCCTGAATAATCATGTCTTGGTAAGCACAATCATGTGTTGTTCCTATATATATTGTTTCCTCACGCTTTTTACATGTATGTATTTATCAGTATTTTATTAAAAATACTGATTAGGCTATTAGTATTTAGTACTTTTTATTTCAGTATTTTTATTACTAATTAGGGTGTCAACATTCAGTATTTTTATTTTAGTAGTTTCTAGTATGTTGAATACATATCTGTATGTAAGCGCTATTCAACACCATGACACAACCATCCCACCTGATCCGACTACTCAAACCCACCCACCCGAGCGTACCGCACCACCCGACCATCTCGCATACCCTGCCCTAATCAGTATTTGTAGTAAAAATAATAATAAATAAAAAATACTGACAACTACTGGACTAAAAAATACTGAATATTGACACCCTAATCGATATTCGTAATAAAAATACTGATAAAAAATACTAACAATTACTGGAATAGAAAATACTGAATATTGACACCCTAATTAGTATTCGTAATAAAAATACTGATAAATAAAACAAATACTGACAATTACTAAAATAGAAACATTGAATATTGACACCCTAATCAATATTTTTTTAATAAAAATACTAATAAATACTAACAAATACTGATAACTCCTAGAATAAAAATACTGCAACCCTAATCAGTATAGATACTACAACCCTAATCAGTATGAATGCTGCAACTCTATCTAGTTTAGGTAGCTAACCAGTATGGTGATGCAACCCTAATTAGTATTTTTGCTACAACCATAATCAGTATTTGTATTGTGCCCCCTAATCATTATACCCAACGGTATTAAGGGAGATATTTACAAAATACTTATACTTATAAGAGTCAGAGTACTCACAAAATACTTGAAGATACTGATAGCTACTTAAAGATACTAACAACTACTTGGTCATAGTATTGACCGTACCAAGCTATCTAACAAAATACTCAAAGATACTGACAAAAATACTTAAAGGTACTAACAACTACTGAAGTTATAGTAAAAAAACTATTGAAGTTATAGCACCGACTAAACCAAGCTATTAACACAATACTGATCAAATGTTTGAAAGATATTGACAACTACTTAAAGGTACCAACAACTACTGAAGTTATTGTACCATTTATACCAAGCTACTAATAAAATACTTACTAAACAAAATATTTGAAGATAGCGACAAAATACTAGGAAATATTGACAACTATTTAATTTAGTATTTGAGATAGTCACAATTGAGTAGCATTAAGTAATTGATCATCTAATTAAACTTTAGTACTACCCCCTCCTTTAATTTAGTTTTAGTACACGAAACGTGCGGCAAAAAAATTAAATTAGTATACTTCCTTCATACCCATATTAATTGATGTTTAGGATATAATTGCGCTTATCAAGGAATCATTAATTATGGTTTCTCTATCGGCTCTTATTAAATAGTGGTGCTGGTGTCCAATAAACATGAATGATTCATAGCTGGATTGATCAAGTTATATCCTAACTGAGGCTTAGTCTGTAGGGTTCAAATCCTCTTGCCCACATTTTTTTTGCTTCTATACTTGGTAGCTGCGTGGGGTTGCTTTTTTTTTTCTTCTATACTGGGCAGCTGCGTGGGGTTGCTGGGACATTTTTTTTTTGCTTCTATACTGGGCAGCCGCGTGGGGTTACTGGGATGCGTCAGCCGCATGGACTCAGCACTAGCCAGCCGAGCGGGACCGTGCGTGCATGGAGCCAGCCGCGCGTGCGGGGCGGGCACGTGTGTGGTCGGCGCGCGAGGCATGTGCACATGCGGGGCGGGGCTGTCTGGTGTGTGTTGAGTTTGATTAGCTAATTAGGCTAAGTACATGGTGTAGAATAATATATATATATATACATATATATAATTATTTTATAAATATTTTTATAAAACTAAGAGATCAAAATTGTGTTTGAAAGACTGTGTCGCTGTCCAAAACGTCATCTAATTTCTATACGAAGGGAGTATATATATGTTATTTCCTATTGGTCAATAGAACACGTGAAGATCAATCTGTATTGCATGTTGCGTTTCATAATTTGCACCCCGTCTAGGTCCTAAAAACACGTCGTTTTAGACATCATCACACGTATGAGGACTGTTTAATTAGGATGTCTATTATCTGTTTTACCCGTATTAAATAGGATCTAGTTACAATTAAAATCAGAACTTCCTCTCCGTAGTGGTTAAGGGCTTCACGCCTTTTTGGTTTTTAGCTTTCTATAGAAGCTTTTGATGTTAATTTTGATACCTTCTAAAAGCCAAGCTAAAAGCCAGAAGCTTCTAATAAAATGTTTTTGCCTTCTAGGAGTATGTTGGTATACATGTTGGTATTTTTAAGGTCTCAAAGATAACATCAAACTCTTAGGAAGTTAAAAACAAATAACGTCTCACTTTTTGAAGCATTTAACCTGAGTTTGACTTCTAGTCTTTTGTAGCCTAATTTTTTTATTTCTTTTTACAATAAAACGTGCAGTATGGATATTGTGATTTTTGTTTTCTTTAAAACTTGCTTTTTGTATGGAGCATGAAAATAGTTTGGCAAAACAACTTGACATCAATAGCAACATGACATATCTCCCCTCCTTGGCAAATATGTCAACCTCGAGGCAGCTTGACATCTCCTCTTCTCTCACCGCCACATCTTCTGAAAAAAAAGTTTTCTTTTTTCATTTTGTCAAGTTTAAAATAGCAAACTATTAAAGAGAGACTATTTTTTACTCATATTATTTTGTGAGTTGACAAAACATGAGATTTGCGAAGTGAAATATATCCTTTTGCTTGTGGTACGGTAGCAAATCAACCAGCAAGCTAGCCGCCGCCCGTTTGCCCCCTGCATGCAACTATGCGAGTTTAGCTTCTGGACGGCTAGTTAGTCTTGGAACTGCATGCGCACATGAGACGAAGAGAGCCTTTGCATGTAGTTAATGAAGTCCAGGTGAGTATTGGGAAGCAGGGTCAATTTCGTGCAAATTAAGCTCATTTGGTTCGTCCAAATTAAGTATGTAGTAGGGATCTAGATTTTCCTAGAAAAATATTTTGGATCTAGATTTTGGGAGCAGCTAAATTACGGCTTGGTCTACCCGCACGGCCGTCTCTTACCTCAGGCCTGCCACTCCCCCAACCTTTTTCCTCCTCGCCCTCGCCCCGCCACAGTCTACCGCCCTGGCGCAGCGAGCTAGGGTTTCACCCGCGGCGCCACCTTCTTCACCTCCCCGCCACCGCCGCTGCCGCCATGGCCGGAGCCACCAGTAGAAAAGAGCTCATAGCTGGCACCTGAAAGGTCCAGATGGCTAGAGGGGGGTGAATAGCCTATTAAAAATTCTACAAACCACTAGAGCAAAGGTTAGATAAACACTAAGCGAAGCTTTTTGCTCTAACTCTACTAGGGGTGCAAAACCACCTATCCAAGCAATTCTAGTCAATTGAGTGTCTAACAAACAATAGAAAGAACCTAAGACACTCAATACAAGCTAACAAAAACAACTAACAAGAAGCTAACTAACTAACTAGAAAGCTAACTAGACAAGGTATGAAAGAATATAAATAGAAAGAAGATAGGAGAGATTATACCAATGCCTTGTGATGGATGGATGTCAATACGAAGCCAATCATAATGAATATCAATAAGTAGCCAGGAGACAAGATGACACAAAGATTTTCTCCTGAGGTTCACTTGGTTGCCACCAAGCTAGTCCTCGTTGTGTCGACTACTCAATTGGTGATTCGGTGGCTAATAGGCAATCACAAGCCTAGCCTACTACTCGGGTGCCACAAGAATCCACCCAAATGAGAGTAACTCAATTGACACGAGCAATCCACTAGAGTTACCCTTTAGCGCTCCGCCAAGGTGGGTACAAGCCATCTCACAATTGTTGAAGCCGGCCACGAACAATCACCAATTGCGCCGAAGCTTCCTCAATCGCTCAAGCCGTCTAGGTGTTGGCAAACACCAAGAATAACATGAAATCCCGCGGCGATGACGATGACCAAGTGCCACTAAGATGCAATGCAATGATCAAAACACTTAGATCACTCAAACTCTCACAAGTATGCAAGCAAAGCCAAGAGAGATGAGTAGGGGGCTATCTCAAGCAAGCACAAGTATGTCAAAAGAATGGGAGGTGCAAGAGTTAGCCCTAGGAGCCGGCCAAAACATTTATATAGTCATCCACCAAGAACTAGCCGTTTTACCCCTTTGCTTTAGCTGTTTGCGTGACTCCGGACGCGCCGATCACAGGTAGTCCGGACCAATGGCCATGTGTCCGGACCCTCTGCCATTTGAATTCGCCCGTTGCCGCCTTCGTCTGTCTCTGACACGTGTCTCCAGACGCGTGGAACAGTGTGACTCCGGACAAAATCGCCGAGCGTCCGGACTCCTTGCCGAGGCAGTCTAGAGAGTTCCAAACTCCGGACGATGCGTCCGGAGCTCCGTGTCCGGACAACACTTAGCGTCCGGACAACTCAACAGAGCGAGTATAGAGAGTGCCAAACTCCGGACGCTGTGTCCGGTGCTAAGCATCCGGACTCTGATCACCATCCGGACCTCCTATTCACATAATGCCGAGCCTAGGGTATGCTTCCGGACGCATCCGCGATGGTCCGGACCGCGCGTATCTAGCGTCCGGACCTGCGTCCGAAGCTCTAATCTTTGCCAAACCGAGCTGCCACTTCTTCTCCAAGTTCATGTGATCTAACTTAAGTGTTACAACACTTGTGCACATGTGTTAGCTTTTACTTTGAGTTATCTTGGATTTCATTTCATTTCTTTGTCACTTAGGTTCATTTTAGATATGCAATGCAAATGACCTAGTGGCACATGATAACCGCAATCGACACGAGTTTTCCCTTTTTGATAGTATGGCTATCTATCCTAAATGTAATCACACTCTCTATAGTGTCTTGATCACTAAACCAATAATGGCTCGTATGTTATACCTTTGCCTTGAGACCATTTTTGTTTTTCTCTTTCTTATTTTCTTTGTCCATGGAGCACTTGATCCATCATGATCATCCATCTAGCTTCTCATGACATGTTGGATCACCCTAGCTAGATCACATGCTTGAGCCATAGGGTTAGTCCATATGTTTCATCAATTAACCAAAACCAAACTTGGGCTTTCAATCTTCCCCTTTTTGGTAATTGATGACAACCTTTCACAAATAAATATATTGAATAAAAATTTCAACTTTGGTAGTATTAGCTCCACCTACATATGTGATATATGAGTTTGGTTCATTTGGATCACGCATGTATGAAAAGGAATTGTGGGAGAGTAAATGCTATCAAATGACGCTAAGGTATAAAGGATGGACCTTTGAAGCGTGATACCAATCGGAGTGCAATATTAAACCATCCTTAGCACCATGAATGCCTAGAAACCACTTGAAAGCATACTTGAAATACCACTTGAAAAACTTAAAGATCTAAGCATGCTAGTACTTCAAGCACCATGTCAATCATGTTTCTAGCATTCACCACACAAGCATATCATGAGTATGAATGCATATGCAAGCAAGCACTTATGAATGCACAAAGATATGCAACAACTTGATTCATAGACTTGCTCCCCCTACTTGTGTGCTTATATTTTCAAAATATTTCTTTGTGATACTTACTTCTCCCCCTTTGTCATCTATTATCATAAAAGATGTGCTCAAAGTGTTGATTATTGGAGAGAAGCTTAGTTATGGCTCAATCTAGATTACTTGTTCAACATAGTTAACTCAGTTTAAACCTTGAATAAGTTTCTTCACACATCCTAGAATGGTTATCTTGCCCATGTTGAGTTAACCAATTGAAGTTCATATTCTAGATCAAGCACTAGGATTGCAAGCCTTCAAACATGTCATATGCTACCACTAGATCATATCAAACATAGAAGCAATAGTGGTACCATATAAGCATCAAATTCATTTGATTTTCATGAATGATCCTAATGAATTGATGTCTAGATGCACTACACACGTCCTAAGCAAAGAATGTATGTCATGTCAATCAACTTTTACCTTGCATTGCTTGAAGGAGAGGCATGTCATATATGGGGGGTGCATCAACACATATTTGAGAAATCAAGAATGTTCAATTCATTCCTTAGCTTGCAAAATCTCTTTTCATCTAATGGCTTGGTGAATATATCAGCAAGTTGATCATCGGTGCCAACACTTATGATTGTGATATCACCCTTTTGTTGATGATCCCTTATGAAGTGGTGCCTTATGTCAATGTGCTTGGTTCTTGAATGTTGAACTGGATTGTTGGTTAGCTTCACTGCACTTTCATTGTCACATAGCAATGGCACTTGCTTGAATTTGATTCCAAAGTCATTCAAAGTTGCTTTCATCCAAAGCAATTGAGCACGGCAACTACCTGCACTTATGTATTCGGCTTCGACGGTAGAGAGTGCAACACTATTTTTTTCTTTTATGACCAAGATACAAGTGACATGCCTAGCAATTGACATGTGCCCGATGTGCTCTTTCTATCAACCTTACATCCTGCATAGTCAGAGTCCGAGTATCCAATCAACTCAAAGTTAGACACCTTGGGATACCACAATCCAACATCTTGTGTATGCTTCAAGTGCCTCAATATTCTCTTTGTTGCCTTCAAGTGACTTTCTCTTGGAGAGGCTTGGAATCTTGCACACATGCATACACTAAACATGACATCCGGCCTAGAAGCGGTCACATATAGTAGGTTTCCAATCATAGACCGATACAACTTTTAATCCACCATGTTGCCACTAGCATCACTATCCAAGTGTCCATTGGTGCCCATGGGTGTGCTAATGCCTTTTGAATCTTCTAAGCCAAACTTCTTCATCATATCCTTGATGTACTTGCCTTGACTCACAAAGGTGTCATTCTTCAATTGCTTGATTTGAAGTCCAAGAAAGTAGCTAAGTTCACTAATCGTTGACATTTCAAACTCATTTGTCATCATCTTTCCAAATTCTTCACAAAATTGTTGATTGGTTGAACCGAATATGATATCATCAACATAGATTTGCAGCACAAAGAGATCCTTGCCAAGCTTCTTGGTGAAGATAGTGTTGGGGATATTACCTCAGCATATCCCCAGGGACCTTATGGGCATGTTGACCAGAAGACAGCCCAGCCCACGAGGCCTTGCAGCACGCGACCAACCCGTCATGCTCGCCAAGGACTCCCAAGAAGTCTTGCTCGCCAAGAAAGATCCAAGTAGATAGACTCGGATCCCTTACCTTAAGGGGCCGATCGTAATCTGTTAGGATATGGAAGTTGTAACCCTGCTCCCCAGCTATATAAGGCGAGCAGGGACCCCCTCGAAAATGATCTCACACAACCCCTTAGATCTCATCTACACCTCATGTAACCTAATACTCATATCAATCCAGCCACCAAAACACAGGACGTAGGGTATTACGGCGATTTGCCGGCCTGAACCTATCTAAATCGCCGTGTCTACGCTCTCTGTGTTATGCTTGATCGCTGTTGCCACACCCCCGCATACAATTTACTACCATGGGGTACGCCCTAGGTAGACTGCGACACATATTTCTTCGACAGTTGGCGCGCCAGGTAGGGGGTGTGTGCATTGACTTCATGGCTCATCAAGCGGTCGGCTTCCCGGATTCGATGGTCCTCCCGGCGATCGGCACCGTGCTCTAGATCGGATCTATGTCCTGGACCGTCGGATCTATGCCATACAGGGCAGACGTGCCGTCACCTCCGCGTCGCCTCGCCTCGCCACGCCAAAGCACTACCCGCGAAAGAACATCAGCATCGATGATCTAGTCGATGCCATCGATCGCTCCAACGTCGGTATCATGGACTGTATCGACCTCGTGCAGACGGCACGACGCCGACTCCCGGGCCACCACGACCGTTGGCCACGTCGTCGCCAACCCCCATCGAAGATGACGACGGTGACGACTGGGGGCATCCACCCTTCCCCGACGATGCCTTATGGGCTCAGTAATCAGGCCACGACCTTCCAACGCTAGGTACTCTGATCGGCCTACGACCAGATCCCGGCGGCCCCCATCGTGAACACCGTCATCATCTCCGCGATTCCTAGCGACTCCGAGAGGGCAGTGTCTCTCGATGGCACGATCTCATCGGGCTCGGCTACCACCATGGGAACCGAAATCGCCAACTCCTCCGGATCGACTGACAGCTTTTCGGAGTTTCCTCCAGGCTTCGGAAGAATGGTCTTTCAAGTCTCCGCCGACAGCGTCGCCCGTGACAACAAAACAAATGCCGAGCGCGTCGCGAGGGAACCGCACAACGCCGAACGTGCGTAAAGGCGCGACCTGGAACACCACGAGCAGGAGAAGCACAACGAAGAGCGTCATGAGCAGGAACGCGTCGCACGGGAATAGCGTGAGCAGGAGCAGAGGAATCGCGATCACCCCGCCATGACGCAACCTCCAGCACGAGTTCGACCAGATGGGTGACATTCCGGTGTTCCCAACCCCCAGTGCAAACCTGGCGGTAGCCGCTTGCGAGTTGTGCAAACTCCCCGGCACACCCGCGATCGAGAAGATAGAGGCCCACATCATGGCAGCCGCAGTCCAGGTCAACAAAGCAGCTCACCCCCCTGAATTTTCCGGTCGATCCTACAGTAGAAACCACCCCCGAAGCCCTCCGAGGGAGCACCGACAAAGATGCCCATGACGCGACAACGAAGAACCCAACAGGGCCCGACGTGATCGAACACCGGCACCGGCACGCCGAAGCCCTCCGAGGGAGCGCCGACGACGATCCCCGCGGTACGACAACGACGAGCACGGTACCCCGACGCGACCCAACGCCGGCACCGGCGCCCCCAGCCACAGGGGGACCGCGCCCCTTCTCCGCTCGTCTACGTGCCATCAGGTGGCCTCAGAATTTCAGAGTGACGTCGGTGGAGAAATACGACGACAAGTCAAACCCAGAGCAGTGGGCGTCCACATATGAGATTGCCGTATATGCCGCCAGAGGAAATCAAGATGTGATGGCCAATTACCTGCCGATGATGTTATCGACCTCCACCAACAGCTGGCTCCAGAAGATCCCAGAAGGCACCATCGACACCTGGGAGCAACTCAAAGAAATCTTCATCAAGACATACAAGGCTACGTGTGTTCAGTCGGGGACACGTTACGACTTGGAGAACGTCCGCCAGAGGAGCAACGAAAGCCTTAGGGAATACATCAGGCGCTTCTCCGACAAGCGGTTGAGCATCACAGAGATCTCCGACCCGGAGGCCATCACCATCTTCTCCAACGGCCTGCGAACAGACGATCTCCGAAACAAGTTGGCGTGGAAGAGCATAACAACCATCGAAGAGCTCATGATGATCGCGAATCCTTACACTAACCAAGACGATGCCACCCGCAGCAGGGAGAACAGGCGGCGCCACTCTCGTTCCCTAGAACGCGCAAGGGATGGTGACTGCCGACCAGATTACCATAGCGAAGGAAGGAGCGACGACCACCGGGACTACTGATCGGGCAACTCTGAGCGCTATCCACAGAGGTACGATTACAGGCGTGACAACCGCTACCTCACCAACATGAACACCCGTCCAAGGAGGAACTACGACGTCAGCTACGAGAAGATCCTCGACGGCCCATGCCCCATACACAAAAACTCCAAATACTCCATGCATGACTGTGAGCTCCTTGAGTCGGTAGTATGAGGAAGAGGTGACAAGAGGGCAAAGAAAGACGACCCTGACAAAGGCAAAGATCAAGAGCCACCAGCGCCAGAGTTCCGACCAGCCTCAACGACGTACTCCATCTTCGGGGCAGCGTGGTTGTTGAAGGAGAGAGGCGACGCCGCCAAGTCCGCAAAGACTTCTACTCAGTCACCGCCGCCAAGTCCGCAAAGACTTCTACTCAGTCACAGCGAATGGTCGCTACCTCGACTTGTCAGAACAACCCATCAGCTTCTCCTTGGAAGATGAGTGGACGGATTACAGATACCCAGGTCGCTTCCCCCTCATCATCGTCCCAACCATCGCCACGTGCTGCTTCAGGAAGGTGCTGGTCGACGGCGGCAGTGCCCTCAACATCATCTTCGCCGATGCATTCCGCCAACTCAACTACTCGACGAAAGACCTCCTCCTAGCGAACTTCCCCTTCTGGGGGATTATTCCAGATAAGGCGTCCAAACCAGTGGGACAGATCACACTACCTGTAAATTTTGGCGACCAGGATCACTTCAGGGTAGAAAACATCAATTTCATCATCGTAGACTTCAAAACAGCCTACCACGCGATCCTCGGCCGCCCGGCGCTCGCCAAGCTAATGGCGATTCCACACTACACTTACATGGTATTGAAGATCCCGACACCACATGACATCCTCAGCCTCCGCACCAACCTGAAGATCGTATATGAATGCCAGCAGCAGACGATCAACACCGTCAGGAAGACCCGTGCCCAGGACACGTACAACTCCAATCCCAGCGACAAGCCTGCCGCGAAGAAGCTGAAGGAGGTAGATCCAGCAACAACCAGCGCCGACCTCCTCCGCAACTACATATAGGGACCCTCAGCCCCCAGTGGTGCGAGAAGTTTAAAAGTTTAAAGTGCTTCAATAAAGCGTGTACTATGCTCCTCTCAATAAATAAATAAAGGTGCCGTGTTTTTCCATACTTCATGTAAATGATTCAACCTCTGCAAAACGCTCACGGCGTCCGGCGACCACTACAAAACGGCATCTGGTGACCTCTCCAAAACACTCCCATAGTGTTCGATGACCTCTCCAAAAATGTATTACGACGTTCTCTCCAAACAGCCTGGCCATAACCGGAAGCCTTCGAATCTGGCCTACTGATTTCATAGATCATAGAAGTAGCTACCCTATACGCTATGATCATATCGATAGACCTCTCAAATGACATCTCCTCATAAACCGGGAGATATCATTTATGTCGAAGGCCATGAGGTCATGTGCCCAGAATCTGTACATGACCACGGTATGGTCGACAACTCTACAAGCAGCATGGCTTCTCGCCCAACGTCTGCAGGAACGGTCTCCAGAGGCCCTAGTCACGCCACGATCGAGCCTTTCGGAAAAGGGTCCTGTCCCTGGCATCTCCCTAAGAATGCATGAGCTGCTCGCCCTCTGCGCCGCTAGTTGACAGCAACATACCTCCCTGGTAATCCCTATGGCGCCTACGCGTGCAGAGGCTCCGCGCCCTACGATCCGGGCCATAGGGAACCCAAGGCCAAAGAATTCATCGCTACGGCTCACGACTTAGCAGGCACGACATGACATACAAGTGAAACAAAAGCTCACCACCCGGATATTATACAGCTTTGTAGTTTTCACTTACAAGTCTGAATTCTTGTATCTGGGATACAAACTACTGCTTTTTAGCAGCAAACAAACAGACATCTTTAACCACGAACTTTGCTACACAATCAACATTAACCTCCAGACGGTCCGCCTCCTTGTCCGACGTCCCCGATGCAAATCCAGTCGCCACGCGACCAAGGTCAACCTTCGGGTAGTGCGACTGCAACATAGCTAGGCCATGAGCAGCCACACTTTGGGCCACTGAAGTCATAAAAGACCGGAACCTGACCCACAGACCGCGGGCCTTCGACAACACACCATCCATGGTCGCTTGTTCAGCACACTCAGGAATTAACGCCTGACCGTCAACACACTCCACCACAGGAGAGACCTCCCGCGCCAACGACTAGAAGCCACCATAGTAGGCATCCACCCTTGCCCGCAGGTCTGCAAATTGAAGTTGAACGGCTGGGAACACAATAAACACTTGATAAGGCAACCATACAAGTAAAGCGACAGGTAAGAAAACAATACCTTCATGCATCGCCCGCATCTTGTAAATCTCCTGTTCGGCAGCGGTGGCTTTTTCCTCCACAAGGCGTTTTGCTTCGCAAGCATCGATCAGTTCTAAACAAAGAAGAACAAGTCATCAAATGACCAAAAGCGACAGGTTATCAAAACAGAATGACAAAGACTTACGAGCCGAAAGCTCGTCGACTTTCTAGACATGCGACTGAAGCTCCACATTTTCGCGTTCCCGTTCCCGGACTGCGGCCTCCAAAACCTGTGTACGCCGGTGCGCCACCTCTAAGCTGTCCTCCAACCCTAAAAATTGGCCCTCGACATGAGCGACTTCACCACGTAGACGCTCGTTCTCAACAGCTAGCTTTGAAAGCTGGTCGGCCATCGCCTTCCGCTCCTTTTTGGCATTGAAAAGTCCCTACGACCACGCAACGACGATTCAACAAAGAAGACACGGCGGCAAGGACAAACCCAAGGAAGCGCCACAACTACCTTGGCCCGTCCTAGAAGATTGTTCGCATCATTAAAGAAGACTGCCTCCTCCTCCTCAGCTTCATCGTCCTCAACCACAACGAAGTCCTCGCCGTCATGACAAAAAGTCCGTACCGGCGTCGGCTTTGGACCATCCCCTGCGCGCGGAATCTCCTCTACTGACCCGGCTCCTCCAACAGCACCGCCACCCTCTTCCACTTCGCCGGCCTGGGAACCAACCCCAAAACTGTAAGCAGGGCCGGCACAAACCCGACCTCCGAGACCCCTGCCTGAAGACTCTCAGCGAACAGCGACTCGCCACTAGTGGGATCTGTTGACACTGTTTTTCGGCACATGTCAAATGAGCTGAGGTTTGTGTCGATCGGAAGCCGTTTTCCATCGACATCAAGAAGTCATGAGTCAGTATTGCCGATGGAAGTGTGCTTTGAGAAGACTAAGTGTGTTACCGATGGAAGCTGATGTTGCCAATAAGGGTTAATCGGTGAAGTCAAAACGCCTGAGCTGTAAAATTGCTGATTGCCGATGAGGAGATATTGCCGATGCCGATTGCTGACAGATTGATTGGTGAAGACAAGTTACCAGTACGAGGTTGCGGATCGGGAAGTATTGTCGATGCCGATGGGAATGGGGTGCCGATGAGCACAGGGTGACTTAGCGCTTGATGTCAGCAGAAGATTACCGGTGGCCAAAGAAGGAAGTCGCGGATTGAAGGGATCTGCCGATGGAAAGTTTCCATCGAGGGAAAGACATAAGGAAACTGGTGATTTTATACCGGTATTATTATAGCAGTTTGAGTCCGACTCTTACGTGAGTCGTTTGTTTTCCTTTAAAATAGGTGTGTTTGTTTAGGAAAATAATATTGTTATTTTAGATCCGACTCCTGCGCGAGTCAGTTTCCCTAAAGATAGGAGTTTGTTTTAGGAAAGATACGGGTCGTGTCTTTGTACAACTCTCTATGTGGGAGTATAAATATGTGCCCAAGGGCTGCGTGTAAAGAGGAATCCAATATCAAAAAACAAATCAATTTACTCTTATTCTACTTTTATCGCAATTTACCCTTTATTGCATTAGTCTTAGATTATCAACGAGTTCTTCAAGCTACGACGGGCTGCATCATCTTGATCTCCGTCAAACCCTTGCAAGTTCCGCGTGGGAGTATCTCTGAGCTTTGACATCCGGGCGCATCGCTGTTGTCTCGTTCAGCTCTGCTCTAGTTATCCTGATCAAGCTCCAATCTTGGCATCCAGGCGTATCGCCGTTGTCTTGATTGAGTCTTGTTCTAATTATCGTCCTTGTCGATTAACTGGTCAAATCGACTGGCACGCCTCCAGATATCGAATTTCGGGTATAAGCCCGAGGTGTTCGCAGATCCTGACGCTTTTTGTGTCAACACCTCTTTTGGCACACCTGGTGGGACCCGATTATATAAATTATACATCTATCATGGGTGATAACGCCGACGTTAACCAGAGGAACATCATTGAAGTCTCTGAGGTCGATCTAAAAGATGATCAGAAGCTGGCCATGGAGCGGGCTGTAGAGGAGTATAAGCAATTGTATCTAAAATCCTTCAGCCTAAGCAGGAGCGGCGAAGCAATCCAGAAGCAAGATCCGCCGTTGCCACGACAGGTCACGTATGACGCCAATCCTGGTAAGTTACAAGAGATGGTTAATTCTGCTCTAAGTCAAGCATTAATTAGCCACTCCAGCGTGCTGTCCAACACTATCTACAATGCTGTCATGCAATCGTTCAAGGAAGGACATGCACCTCAATATGTTGGTCCAACGTATCATCAACCTGGATCGGCATCTATAAGCCCATCGGCAGCCCCAATGGCATCTTCTACTCCTGTAGAACCGTCTGCCGATGTGGCTATACCGCCAAGGCCGAGCCCCGGCAGCGTCACCAAGCTCGACACAGATCTAGTGATGTCGGCAATTTCAGGACCTGCTATCCAGAGTCAATCAGCTCCCACTAACTGGTGGGGATACGGTATGCCTCCAAATCCATCTGCTGGTTCTAATCTGGTGCAGGGAGATAGCTCAGCTTGGAAGGGCTCTATGGTGTCGGCAACGCAATCTCAGCCGATGGCTCCTATGATGCATTATTCTACACACTCTCCTACTGAACAAGTGTCATCAGAAGATTTCCAAGTGATCCCTAAAATACCTTTGATGCCACCATCGGCAAGCCCTATGCCGATGCAACAGAACATAGCAGCTGGAAGTCAACCTATGATTGCAAATCCTCAAGTCGGAATGTTAGGTCCCCAGGGTAATCTGATGATTGACTGCTCTAGAATACAAGAGCAACACGCTCCAGTTAGCTATCAGCCATCGGTAAGTCATATGCCGATGATTTATAATCCTGGATGGGCCAACCAGCCGCCAGCTCAAAAGCCTGGCGTGTCAATGTATCATTATGGAGGCCCAGCAAGCATTCAGAGCGGACCATCGGTACAGCAACCGATGAATACGATGACTCAACCTAATCTGCCAAGTGTGCAAAACTATCCATCGGTACATCAACCGATGCATAGTGTTTAGATGACTGGTGCTGCGCCCGTGACTACTCCGCATCATCTTCAAGAGGCGCATCAGCCGGCTCCACCAGTCAACAATCAGCTAATGAGTCGGCAAGAGCAGGATGCATATTGGACCGATAAGATCGCCGAAATTATGAAAGAACAATTCGGCATTAAACCCAAAATCAATACATACTCTTATCGGACTCTGTATCCTCCAGCGTATGATCTGATTCCTCTCCCAAATCGGTACAAAGTGCCCGATTTCACCAAGTTCTCTGGCCAAGATGACACATCAACGATGGAGCATATTAATCGCTTCATTATCCAGTGTGGAGAAGCTGCCAGCAGGGAGGAGTTGAGGGTGAGATTGTTCTCTTCATCGTTATCTGGATCGACATTCACATGGTTCATATCACTGCCTCCAAATTCTATAATCACATGGGCCGATCTAGAGAGGCAATTTCATAAATACTTCTTCGCTGGCATACATGAGAAAAAGCTTACCGATTTGGTCAAGATGAGGCAACGCAATGATGAATCGGTAGAAAGATTTGTTCAGAGGCTGCGAGACGTGAAGAATAAGTGCTACAGCCTGGTACTTGACGATCGACAACTGGCAGATTTGGCCTTCCAAGGATTACTACCACACATCAAGGACAAGTACGCGTCTTAGGAGTTTGAAAGCCTAAGTCACCTGGTGCAAAGGATTGGCGATCAAGAAATTAAAACCTTTGAACCGAAGAAGACTTGGAACAAAAAGGTGACCTTCATCGGGCAAGAAGAAGACTCTGGATCCGATGAAGAGCTAAGTATCAGCGCCGCCGAATGGGCAAAGGATAAGAAATCTGTGTCTTGTCCGTTCGGCCAGAAAGAAGCTGAAAGGTTCACTTTTGACATTACCAAGGCCGATAGGATGTTTGAGTTATTACTTCAAGAAGGGCGAATCAAGTTGGCACCCAACCAAGTAATTCCATCGGCCGAAGAGCTCAAGAAAATCAGGTACTGCAAGTGGCACAATACAACTTCCCACGGTACCAATGACTGCAAGGTATTCAGGCAACAGTTGCAGTCAGAAATTGAATCTGGACGAATCAAGTTTGAAAAGTCTAAAGCCCAGAAACCGATGAAGATTGATCAGCACACGTTTCCAAATAATATGGTGGAAACCAGTGGAAAAACCAAAGTGCTGACATCGGAAGCTGCCAGGGAAAGTGCATCGGTAGACCCCAACCATCAAGTAACTGAGCACGATGAAAGGAGGTTTGCCGATGGCAGAAAAGGCAAGAAAGTTGCCGATGAAGGTAGCAACGCCACTAGGGCTCATGGCGTTATAGTCACGCATAAACAGCCAAGACGAGACTATCAGCAATCACGTGAAGAGCAATATCGGCAAGAGGAAAAAGAGCACCAGGAATGGCTTCGGCATAAGGACCACTGGAAGTGTCCCTTCTTCGTTCACTATTGGGAAGAAGGCATCAAGCTGCCTACTGCCGATAATTGTCCCGAATGCAATGGGTACTACACTACCGATCGGGCAGGTAAAGAACCTTGTTTTTATGATCGGGCCTCCAGGTACGCCAAGCCGCTCAGAGAGAAGAGGTCGGCTCATAACCGACTGGGGGGCAAGCTTAGTGCCCATAACAGGCTTGGCAGATGTGTTGATCAAGAGGAGCTGGAGGAGCTGGCCAATGCAAGAGTACCCGATGAAGAAATATTCTCCAGAGATCCCAATATCGGAAGAAGTACCGATGCAAGCAGTGGAAAGCAGCACCAGCCTGTCTGGAAAACCAAGCTTCCTCAGTGGTGCCCTAAGGGTCTGACCAAGACTCAGAAGAGAAGGGTCCAACGCGAACGCCAAGGTGATTTATACAACAGTGAGGCTCCTTTGGGGGAAAAGCAGTGGAGGCCAAAGCGCAAGGACAGGGATCCATCGACAGAAATCAATATGGTTGTCATGTTGCCGATGGAGTTCATGGCGCCTGTCAGCGATGATGAAGAAACTGCAGAAATGGCACAACTGGTGTTGGATCCGATGGCGGCTGTCTTCGAAAAGCCTGCCGATGATGAAAGGAAACACCTAAGGGCTTTGTTTGTTAAAGGCAAAGTGGATGGGCAGCCCGTGACTAAGATGTTGGTGGATGGTGGCGCATCGATAAACATAATGCCATATGTCATGTTCAGGAAGCTTGGAAAAGGCGACCAAGACTTAGTCAAAACAGACATGAAGCTCAAAGACTTTGAAGGCAATGTGTCAACAGCTATGAGAGCCGTATGTGTTGACTTAACCATCGGCAGTAAAACTTTGCTGACAACATTTTTTGTAATCAGTGGCAAAGGCACTTACAACTTGCTCCTAGGAAGGGATTGGATCCACGCCAATTGCTGTATTCCTTCCACCATGCATCAGAGCCTTGTACAGTGGACCAGAGACAAGATTGAAGTCGTCCGCAGTGAGACCCCATCGATTGTTGCGTCGGCAGAATCAGAAACTTATGAGCAAACCAGATGCATATCGGGTGAAGCTTGGGACACGGAGTTCCTCAAAGTTGTCGATTACCGTATCAAACCGATGCAAGCAGTCGGTCCTAAAGAAGAGTTTTAATGGATCGGTTCGCCGATGATGGAAAACTGGGGTAGGGCTTCACATCCGCCGATGATTTGCTTGAGATAGACATCGGTGACGGTAGTAAACCTAGGCCTACTTTTATTAGTGCTAAGTTAAATTCCCAATGTAAGCAACAGTTAACTGATTTGTTAAAGGAATATAAAGATTGTTTTGCTTGGGATTATACAGAGATGCCTGGTTTAGACTGATCGATAGTCGAACATCGGTTACCTATTAAATCTGGTTTCCAACCACATCAGCAACCTGCGCGCTGATGCAATCCTACTATTTTACCCGACATCAAGGCTGAGATTACAAAGTTAATCGAAGCTGGATTCATTCGGCAATGATATGCCGAATGGATTTCTAATGTGGTTCCTGTTTACAAAAAGAATGGAAAACTTCGTGTTTGTATTGATTTCAGGAATCTTAACAAGGCTACGCCGATGGATGGCTACCCGATGCCTATTGCCGATCTGCTGATTGATGCTACTACTGGACATCAAATCATTAGCTTCATGGATGGTAATGCTGGATACAATCAAATATTCATGGCTAAAGAAGACATATCCAAAACTGCTTTCAGATGTCCAGGTCATGTCGGTTTATTTGAGTGGGTTGTCATGACTTTTGGCTTGAAGAATGCCGGTGCTACTTATGAGAGAGCAATGAATTTCATCTTTCATAAGTATATCGGCATGATAGCTGAAATCTATATTGATGACGTGGTGGTCAAGTCTGGAGATTTTGGAAAGCATCTTGCCGATTTGCGAAAAATATTGGAATGCACAAGGGAGCATGGGCTGAAGATGAATCCTAACAAGTGTGCGTTTGGTGTATCGGCAGGTCAATTTCTGGGTTTCATGGTGCATCAAAGAGGCATCGAGATCGGCAGGAAATCCATTGATGCAATTAACAAAGTGGTTGCTCCTACGAACAAGACTGAGCTGCAATCTTTGATCGGCAAGATTAACTTCATTAGAAGATTTATATCCAATTTGTCTGGTAAGATTAAATCTTTTAGTCCATTGTTAAAGTTGAAAGCTGATCAAGAGTTTACATGGAGAGAAGAACAGCAGTTGGCCTTGGAAGAGATCAAGAAATATTTAGTAAACCCTCCAGTCTTGGTTCCACCTCAACACGGGAAGCCTTTCAGATTGTATTTGTCTGCCGATGACGGTGTTATCGGGTCGGCCTTGATTCAAAAATTTGAGGGGAAAGAACGTGTAATATATTATCTGAGTAGAAGGTTGGTGGATGCTGAAACAAGATATTCGGCCATAGAGAAATTATGCTTATGTCTATACTTCTCTTGCATTAAATTGAGACATTATTTATTGTCGGCTGAATGCACTGTTATCTGCAAAGATGATTTGGTTAAGTACATGCTGTCAATGCCAATAGTAAGTGGGCGAATCGGCAAATGGATTTTGGCGCTTTCAGAGTTTGATTTAAGGTATGAATCGGCTAAGGCAGTTAAAGGTCAAGTGATGGTTGATTTTATTGCTCAGCATTGCAATGTGGTGAGCTCTATGGAGATTGCTCCTTGGACTTTGTTCTTTGATGGGTCCACGTGCAAGGACAGAGCAGGTATCGGTATTCTCTTAATTTCACCTCGAGGACGGAAGTATGAAGTTTCGTTGCCGATTGTTGCTGCTTCAACAAACAATCAGGCTGAGTACCAGGCTTTACTTAAGGGATTGGAATTACTCAGGGAAGTACGTGCCGATGCTGTTGAAATCTTCGGTGATTCTATGTTGGTGATCAACCAGTTGATTGGGACGTATGAATGTCGAAGTGAAGCTTTGATTGCAACCCATGAGAGGTGTTTGCAATTATTGAAAGAATTCAAGGAGTACCACCTTGAGCATATTCCTAGATTGCATAACGAAGAGGCCAATCGGTTAGCACATAATGCTTCAGGATATCGGCCGATTCAAGAAGTCGTGACATCGGTAACAGTTGCCGATGACTGGAAAAAAGAGATTGCCGATTACTTAAAAGATCCTTCTAAGAAAGTTGAAAGGCGTCTAAGGTTCCAAGCCACTAAGTATGTGCTCCTTGACGATGAATTGTATTATCGGACGATTGATGGAGTTTTGCTCAGATGCCTTAATAAAGAGGAATCAAAGGAGTTGATGGGTGAAATCCATGAAGGTGTGTGTGGAGCACATCAATCGGCATTCAAGATGAAGTGGATGATTAGGCGGAATGAATATCATTGGCCAACAATCCTTGAAGATTGCTTCAACTATTTCAAAGGGTGCCAAAATTGTCAGAAGTTTGGTAACGTACAGAGGGCACCTGCATCGACAATGAATCCTATAATCAAGCCTTGGCCGTTTAGAGGATGGGCTATTGATCTCATCGGCCAAATTTATCCGCCATCAAGTAAGGGGCATAAGTTTATACTCGTTGCTACCGATTACTTCACTAAATGGGTTGAGACGATTCCTTTGAAGAAGGTGACATCGGCAAACATGGTGAATTTTGTTAAAGAACACATTGTTTACCGATTCGGTATTCCTCAGACTATTACTACCAATCAAGGAACCATGTTCACATCGGGAGAGTTTGATGAATTTGCTTCTAGTATGGGGTTCAAGGTGTTAAACTCTTCTCCTTATTATGCTCAAGCCAACGGTCAGGCTGAAGCGACTAATAAGGGAGTTATTAAGCTTATAAAGCGCAAGATTGAAGAAAACCCTAGAAGGTGGCACGTGGTGTTAAACGAAGCCTTATGGTCATATCGGATGGCTTGTCATGGTGCAACCAAAGTCTCGCCGTATCAGTTGGTCTATGGACACGATGCTGTCCTGCCTTGGGAAATTAAAACTGGCTCTAGGCGATTATCTTTTCAAGATCAATTGACAACCGATGATTATGCTACTCTGATGAAAGATGAGTTAGATGATTTAGCAGGTCATCGGTTGAGGGTATTGATCAGCATTGAGGAGAATAAGAAGAGGGTTGCCAGATGGTACGACAAGAACGTGAAGGTAAAGGAATTTGCCGATGGTGATTTGGTTTGGAAGTTGATTTTACCGATCGGGACTAAGAGTTCTAAATTTGGAAAATGGTCTCCTAATTGGGAAGGTCCTTATCGGATAAAGCAGTCTGCTCTTGGTAATGCCTATATTTTGGAAACTCTCGAAGGAGTTGCATTCCCTAGAGCAATCAACGGCAAATACTTAAAGAAATATTACCCTAGTATTTGGGTAGATGTATAGTGCTCAGTTGAATGCCGATGAAAGAAAAATTATATAAGCATCGGTAAAAGCGTGCTGGCGTTATATTACAGAACCAAAATCAAGTGTTACTGATTATATTTGCCGATGTAATGGAATTTAACAAGTTACAACAGGGATTGGATAACTGATATCGCACGCAGGCGAATTTGTTCTATCTCTTCTATCTCCCTGCCATCTTCATCGGCGGATCCTTCAACCGACTTGATCTTTCTTTTCAGAGCGATGGCTTGTCGGGCATTGCTGTCCCTCTCTTGTCGTAGGACTTCGATGGTATCGGGAAGTTGGACTCTCTTTTGGCTGACCGCGTTCAGGGCTTCTTCAACTTTTCTCAGCTCAGCCTGCGGCTCTTCCTTCTTTGCCGATAGTTGAATGAATTCTTGTTCAAGATCAGTGCCGGAAGCTTCCACTTGGCTAATGTTCTTGTGCTTCTCATCGGCGATTTGCTTAAACTTAAGCATTTCTTCCGTAAGCTTGGATTGAGCATTCCTGTTGGCAATGCGGCTTGAAACCCGTTGGTATTGCAGTCGGCGGCTCTCAAGGAAGGCTGCATGGAGGAGGATTTCTTCCGCATCGGCAGGTAGTTGGCCTTGGACATCCTTAAAAGCTGTCCTCGATGCAGTTGAATCCTGGACGAGCTGGGATGTATCTTGTTGCAGCAAGGAAAGCAGTGCTGTGGGTTTGGATTTAACCTCTGCGGATAGAGTTGGAGCAGAGCTTTCTTCGTCCTCATCTTCATCGGGAATGTCGATAGCGAAGGAGAATAGACTGTCTACTCGAGCGGGGCCTTCTTGATGCTCATCCTCGTCCTGGGGGTTGACACCGAAGGAGAATAAGCTGTCTAGGGAATCTTGGGCCTGGAAAGGAAGAAGTTATGATATGCCGATTATAAGGTTATGTTATAGGTTTTAAGTGACCAACTTACTATTTTAAAGCGAATTTCTTGCCTAGGACTTGGCATGGTGGGTGGTCCAGCCTCATCCTGGAGATCGGCAGCAGTTGCCGATGAATGAGCCTCTGCTGGGGAAGCAATTGACGCCGTTGGTGCTGGTGGCGTTGTTGCTGGCGTCGCTTCCGATGTAGTAGCTGGCTCCCGTGGTGGCGACACCGTTCTCTCATCGGGAATTTTGGCTAGTGAAGGTGCCGATGCCGATGTCGCCTCCGCTGTTGCAGCGGGTGGTGTTACCTCCTGATCGGGGATATCGTCCAGTGGGTGATCAGGAGTAGGAGCCGATGATGGTTCTGCCGTTGGTGCGTTGGCAGTTGGTGATGCAACTGGAGTCGATGGCGAGGATGGAGTGGCCAATCTCAAGCGCCTTCTCTTCCTTGGCGTGGCAGCGGGAGATCCAACCCATTCCGATGAGGCCTGGGGGGCATCGGTTGTAGGGCTTGGAGATGCTTGTGTGCTTGGAGCAGTTGCCGATGACCTCATTGCCTGGAAATATTAGTATAAGTTATACAAAGTAACTTGTTGCCGATGAAACAGTATGTGATCGGTATGAGTGAAGATGAGTTTACTGCAAAAACCCGCGTCAAGGCAGCACCAGCAGCCGTTGTAGCCTTGGTTTTTGCAGGCGTCGGTTTGGGTACCTTCTGAGGGGTGAAGGCAGCTAACGTGGGGCATTATTGCCGATGAGTGATATGGGACTCATCATTCGAAGGTTGAAGGGCTTGCCACTGTTGCTCATCTTGGGGATCGGATTGTCAACCTATCAAGCACAAGGAGGTCAGATACCGATGATAAAAGTAAAGTAACAAGAAATGCATCGGGATAAAAACTTACTGCGTCGTCAGGGATGATGTGGTTGGCGTCAATCTTGTGCCGATAGTAGTGTGATGACTTAGCAAATAATTGATATCTCCATTCTTGCCACCAGAATTTATACTCATTTGTGATGAAGGATGTTGGTGACCAGGAGGATAAGTCAATATCTGACGTATCGGCATTGGGAGGAAGATTGACGACTTTGTTCCAGTCTATAGCGCTGGAGATAGTCTGCCTGGGCTTTACCACCTTGGAGTAGCAGAGCTTAATCGGCAGTTGGCCAAATGCCAGTTGTCTCGCAGCTACCGATGGGTAGTAGAATTCGTAGGATGGAGGGGCATTCTTCCCGGTTCCGAAGATGTTAATTGGGATGGCTCGCGGAACAATGCTGGCCTTCATGATTGTTTGATTCTGGGGCACATTCCCATCGGTAAGATTAAACAACAGCGGAAATTGATTGTTCTCATCAATATACGGCCACCAGAGCCGTTCTGAAGCAGGGATTCCGTTGTAAAATTTCTGAAAGAATAGACCAAATTGCTCTGGATCGGCATCGGTCCCTGGCAACACTATGATAGCCTCTCCAAAGTTGAGTGGAGGGCGAGTTGCCGATTCATCATCCCTGTATTTGTGATTTTCCGATATATCTCTTGGGAATTGCTGAGCAAATAAGTCAAACTGGAGGGCTTTGTACATGTGTGCATTTAACCACATGTTTATGAATCACCAGGGGCCTCCAAGGTTGCCGATGGGCTCACCTAACAACAACTTCTTGGACACTTGATGAAGAAGGCGGTACATTGATCCAAGAAGGTATCGGCCGAGAGGGAGTCTTGTTCCATCGGTTAAGAGCTCTGCTGCTAGGAGGAACATTGTGGTCGGTCCAACAGTTTTGCCACAGAAAATAAATTTCTCTAGCCACATGTTCAGGAAGGTGGCGTGCTCTCTTTGCCCTGCCGATCCGGTCTTTTGGTGTTCTTGGATGTAACCGGTCCAACCGCCGATGTTCCGTGTATTCACTCTAAGTTCGGCTTTCCGATGGAATAAAGTTGAGACATCATTGGAAGAAACGTCAAGGCCAGTCAGCATGTGCACATCGGCAAGGGTAGGGGTGGCTGGTCCATGTCTGAATAGGAAAGTGTTCATGGTGTCAGACCAGAAGTAAGAGGCCGCTATCAGCATGTTCTCGTTCTTCTCCATATCGACAATGGAGAGCCTGATGCACTGATCCAAATTGCGCTCTGACCAGTAGACTTGCTGTGTTCTGACAACCCTAAGATACTAGTTCTTCCACCCCTTGGTAGGCTTGGGCCATGACCGGAAAGCATCCTTCCATAATCCTAAACCGAAGCATTCAGATCTAAAAGGAACCCGGTTGGTTTCCGCGTTGATCATGTAACTAGGATCAGGATTCCCCATTGGGCCTAAGCAGGTGAAGCTAGACTGCTCGAGAGGGATTAAAACTTTGTTGTACAGTTCCTAGGTTTCAAAAAGAGAAGAAAAAGAAGGATCAAAGGAAGAAAAAGGGGAAAAATTACGGGATTCGTACGGGAAAAGGATTAGCGGAAGATTGGATGAGGAGGAAAGTGGATTTACCTTAGGAATGTCAACTTGGATCACCATTGGAGCTGAGGAGTTCTTGCGGATTGTGCTTGGCTTGAAGGAGGAACTGTCGCTCGAGCTCGAACAGGTGTTCTTCGGAGGCGCCGCCGGAGGTCGAAGACGAAGGTAGATGTGAAAGTGAAGGTGGACCTAGGGTAAAAAGACAGATTGGATCCTGGTAACTTTTATAAGCTTACTCAGGGGTATTTTGGAGTTTCTGCTTGTGCTGTGTAGGAATGTGAAGAGGCCCGCGGTGGATGTGCGCGATAATCAAGGAGATATTGTCAGATTTGCAACTGTTTGTGCTATAATCGAGGGATTTTATTAATAAATTGTGGTTCCACGCGCGGAGATTGAGGAAGTTGTGCAGTTATCTCAAAGGTACCAGCTACAGTAGGGAGAATTTCGGCGCGTAAAGTATTATACGCTCCGAAACTGGGGGGCATGTGTTGACACTGTTTTTCGGCACGTGTCAAATGAGCTGAGGTTTGTGTCGATCGGAAGCCGTTTTCCATCGGCATCAAGAAGTCATGAGTCAGTATTGCCGATGGAAGTGTGCTTTGAGAAGACTAATGTGTTACCGATGGAAGCTGATGTTGCCAATAAGGGTTAATCGGTGAAGTCAAAACGTCTGAGCTGCAAAATTGCCGATTGCCGATGAGGAGATATTGCCGATGCCGATTGCTGACAGATTGATTGGTGAAGACAAGTTACCAGTACGAGGTTGCGGATCGGGAAGTATTGCCGATGCCGATGGGCATGGGGTGCCGATGAGCACAGGGTGACTTAGCGCTTGATGTCAGCAGAAGATTACCGGTGGCCAAAGAAGGAAGTCGCGGATTGAAGGGATCTGCCGATGGAAAGTTTTCATCGAGGGAAAGACATAAGGAAACTGACGATTTTATACTGGTATTATTATAGCAGTTTGAGTCCGACTCTTGCGTGAGTCGTTTATTTTCCTTTAAAATAGGTGTGTTTGTTTAGGAAAATAATATTGTTATTTTAGATCCGACTCCTGCACGAGT